>JBBPSB010000553.1:0-15675 GCA_038093375.1 Xerocomus brunneocitrinus
GGTAGCTTACTTAGTGATTGTTGTGTGATTCGGTTACAAAAAACGCGGCGGCAAACAAAAAAACGCGGCGAGAACTTTTTTTTGAATAAATGTGCAGATGTGACGCCATAGTAAACCTGCCCCCAACGCTTGGAACCTTTACGGAATGAGCCGACGATAAGCAACAAAAACCGGACATCGAACTCACTGATCATACAAAGACAGGGCACGGCCGCAATCAAACTCAATACACTACCAAAGAAATGATCGATACACACTGAACAAAGCCTTTACACCTTCTTTCGCGACAATCTGCCTGGTCGCGTCAACGAAAGACTTGTAACGAACCTACCGAGAATGCGTGAGATAATGTGCTGTCCGCTGCAGACGCAAAACTTGCTTTTTCTCCAGACGTCATCATCATACGACGCCGGATTGTGTCATTAGATAAGACGCAAATGCAGCACCCTAAAATTGGTTCAACAGATAGCTTGGCGACATTCGTCGATCTTTCACTGACTGTGGTGCAAGCCCAACCCACGGCAAAAGAGGTCAAGAAATTGCCCTGGAGGTTCCCGACAAGGAAGGCATCTTTGATGGTATCATAACCTCCAAAGCTGGACAAAAAGGAAATTTAACCCCAGCGTGAAGGTATGTGAACAAAAGACTCACTAGAGCCCTCTGTAGACAATGATACCGAGGATATTGGGGACAAAGTCCCTGTAAAGGCCAATGATCCTGTCCGTGCGAAGTGTCTGTCTATAGACGTCTATGATGCCGGTGAACTGAGTTGTCCTCCCTTAGCTTCACTCTTCCCATCGGCAGCGAGCCGTGTTCGAGCGCTGGTGCGAGAATCGTGTGAGTATGGTAGTCGGATAAAAGGTGCTGCAAAAACATACTAGTCAAGGGAATATACGAAGACAACGGACGATGCCCCAGCGGCAGCACCACTGGCAACATTACCTATCGCAATCAAGTCGAAATCGACCTATTTACGGATGAACCTTTCGGATACCCACCAAGGACCCAATGCCCGTACCCTTGCGACTTTTTGTAGCCGAATCTCCTCTTAAATTCGTCCTTGAAAGCAAAGTTCAACGCGGGAAGTACCTCAAAATGTTGGTACCATTCCCCCTCCAAACTAGTACGCTGAGAACGCCTAATCGTCGGTTGATGAGTATAGTAGCGCACAACTCATGAGTCCTTCTTCCGCCGCGGTATGGAGGGCTCAGGCGGCCGGCGGCGATCATAGCACCCTGATTCTGTATCAACAACTTTACGCGCTCGATGGGTGCGGCGACCGTCTCCGAGATAGCCGCGGCAGTACCTCCCATCATGAAATCGACTGTGTGGCTTCTTTCAGAAAACATGGGACAGGCAAGGAAACTGACTCGCCTAGGAAATCTTTCGGATCTGAGGCTCTACCCTTTTGGTTACTCATAATCTAGAGAAATGATTTAACTGAGTGGGGATTCGACGAGATGACGGAACTTTACTGGAGCTGGGGAGGACTCAACGCCCGTCCTTTTATATGAATATGTAGTGTTTAATGCCATAGACCGAGATTGTGAACAGGAAGGCTCATCTTTGCATAATGAGACACCAGTAGTGGCACTTCAAGGCAGTGTAGGTTCTCCGAGCTTGCCCGATGGTAGTCAGCACCGCCAATATCATCGAGTCAATGGCGTAGACCCTGCTTTAGCACGTGTCACAACACGCACTAGTGCATGGCACAGTATATAGTACTTTTGCTATCGGAAGGTCAGATTGACTCGATCACCTGATGGCTCAATACTGTATGCATCATGTCATTCCTACTTCATGACATCCCAAACAAGCACACGAATTATCGCTCAGGATTGTAGTCGACGATAGGACACAACGTTGAAACGAGGAAAGGTATATAAAACGAGATGAAGGCGTTGGATCGAGGTATAGGGCTCTTGCATTCTCGCAAACCGACAAAAGGAAGAGAGAAAGGCAATCTGCAAGCGCAAATGCTATTCCTCCATTATGCGATCATGCAATATCAATCATCTTGGCCGAAAGGAAACCGCTACTGGATGTCGAGTTCCGCAGAGTCACTGTGTCTTTGAGGTGCTGCATGAAAATCCGAAAGTGGGATTGAAGGTGTGCTCCTTTGATCCCATCGCATTGTCTCCCTGAGATTAAAGAAAATACGAGAGGCAAGAATACTGTGCGCGACCATCTGAAGGCTACAAAATACTGGATGTCAGCAAAATGTCATCGTTTCCAGAGATGGGACTAACGAATTGAAGATAGCAGCGTATTGAATCTGTATTTCGTGCATTCAAAGTGGCCTGACAAAACTAGATAAGAGAAACTTACAGGCGTAGAAAGTGTAACAACAGCATTGATCACAGAAAAAACTGTCAACTCATCAGACTATAGGCAAAGAAACAGTATGAATAGAGCTTACCTAGTATGGCTGCCACGTACATAACTCCGTCACGATATAATGTTGTGACGAATCGGCCAGGAGGATTTTGCCGTTTCGTCCTGCGGAATGCTATCCAGTTTAGGCACAGCATACCTGAGGGGGTGAGCCAGTTCGGAGGACTTGCATCACACTAAAGTACCAAAAACTTACCCATCTCATAGACTATCAAACAGATGAATTGAATTGCCGTGGCTACAGTATTTTCTACCCCAAAGCAGTTGAGAGCCTTATAGACCGCTGTAAACTTGTAGATTAACAAGTCGGAACCAATGTACAGATGGACCAAGACGAAACATACGGTTGGTAGGTTGTGAGGCAATGGTCTGTGAGGTAACAATGGCGGCCACCATACAAACCTTGGAGCGGAGTTGTCCAAGTTGAAGGAAATACGTATTTGATGCACATACCACACCGAACGTACACATTCCAATCAGGATCCTCCTGTTTCGTGTCCAAAATGCGTAGGTTCGCACGATAAGCATCACTATCGCTCGAGAGTTGGATCATGTTGATTACACCAGGATATTATTTTCTCACCTTCGGCAAGGACGATGCACAGGTAGTACACCGCTGCAAAGCAATGTCGAAATGCGTTCATCCATTTGAGTAGATGGCTGACCGTTTGTTGCCATTCCAAGAGAACCACACTAGAACCTCAGATCAATTTAGTCACCCAACCGTCATGAAGATAGCCTTACATAACTCGTTACAGAGCGAGACGCTATAAGAAGAATTTTTGAATCTTCAGTCATATTGAACAGAAAGTCGACAACCCACTTAGAATTGCCATTACCACCGCAGGAAAAGGTAGATAACGCGAACCAGAAAAATGAATTCTTGCTGCTGTCCATTTCGTTCCGTAGAGCCACTCAACCTTGGCGAAACGTGAAATTTTTACTGACTCGGGGACAATGCTACGTACCTCCTGTCCGAATGTGAGACAGTAGTCGAAAGCCTGGAACACAGATAGTCAGAATACAAGGGGTGGATGAATTTTGTCGCACCAGTAGCGCGGCGGCGGCAACTACGAGACGAGGCCTTTTCAGCTGCTGTACGAGATTTCTGACAGTGAGCATCTCTTACCGATACCACACTATGAAGGTTGAGTATGAACTCAGCGATGAGCTTCCGTTACGAAGAGAACTCCGAACCTCTGATGTTCGCAGATATGCATCCACTGCAGCGACAGACATCTTGAGCGTCACGGTCCTACTTACGTCAAAATGACAACCCCGCAAGGAGTGGCAAGCCAGAGACTCGAGTGCCTCGTTGGTTAGCGATGGATGATTAAGGAATCATGAAGATAGCAGCGCTTCAAGATCTTTCAAGATTAAACATGATACGCCCATGGCCATATTGCACAAATTCCATTTCTAGAGTGCCCGGCTTCCGATTGGGCCTAGGTAGTGTCGCCCGGGCTGCGCTATCTTCAAACTAAATTGATGGTTTGAAATTTGAATTCATGCGCCACATGCGCCACATGGGGGCGAACAGCCTAAAATCGGTGGCGAAAACAAGGGTTGCTTTCTGCCCTGCGAAAAGAATTTGGCCGGATACCAGATGTATTTAATTTGGTTGGGTTGTTAAAAACACAAATTCATCCTGGCGGCCGAAAAGGAAGCTAGGTGAAGGGATGTAGAAGGATGTACAGCAAGTTACAGCTGATCGTAATCATTTTCTTCAGAAACGTTGAACCAGCCTGGTCAAACTCGGGGTAGGAGTAACAACCTCAGGCTCCGGCTCCACAAGGTTTTCGTCACCCAGATGCAATATTTGGAGAGCATGTAAATATCCATACTTATCAAAAAATCTGATACAATCATACGAAGCGAATACCTTATACTACTGTACAGCCGTACACAATTTTAGTTAGTCTCGGCATCCGTGTGCGGAGTTGTGGCAAATCCAATCCGAGCGTTGGTAGTATCAAAGTGCGTATAGAAACGCTGGAGCCACGTGTACCCGACTGATGCATGTCTCAGCATCAGTAAACGTGTCGTAGTGCGAAGAAAAAACCTACTGATAAAGTCGAGACCAGATCCAATCTTGGTTCCGAGTTCAGCAACGATCAGATAAATACGACCCTCTTGGCCTGTAATCGAGCTATTGAATGCACGGGGCCAAATCTGAGCATTGCGCGTCAGCTCGTATGTGACCTGTCGGAAAAGGTTTCAGTCGATTGCGCATGAGGATGAGTGTAAAATTACCCCGCCAATATTAAAGTATAGGCTCTGCAATTTCTCATACTGTTCTTCCGTGATTGTAAGCAAACCAGTGGTCCTGTTCCAATGTGTTCAAGTATAGCTGCCCCCGTGATAGTGTAAAGTATCTTACGAGTCCAAAGTCGCTCCTGTTGCACTGCGGTACGCATAGTAGGCCTCCGTAGCAAGGAGCAAAAATGTGGTGCTTATGTCGACTATACCGGCGGTAGTGTTGAGTATTGTGGTGTTGTCTCCGTAAGTTACTGATTGTTCGATTCCCCAGTACTATAATCGGTGCACACAATGAGAAACCCGGTCATTGCATCCTAGCGGGTTTCACTCACGCGTGAGGCGGGAGAAGTGGATGTAATTTGTACATAGTTGAAATCACCGGTGTATCTGACGTTTGCGGCAAAGTTGAGTTGGAGAAAAGAAGGTGAGGAGATATTAGACTCACTTGGTGGCATCGGTTCCTCCAAAGGTTAGCTCGCCGTTCGCGACATTGATACCGGGCGAGGGTTCGTAGAAGATGCTCCACGAAACCGAGGGGATCAAACCCAGTGAATAGAGGTTGTCTATAATTGTCGGCACCTTCTTAGGATGCGAAGCAGGGTCTCGCGCGAAATTGATGGGGCCAATACTGTAATTTGCTCGTTATTGCGTCGATCTAACCCTGTCTAACCGTGACCCACCCGAGAGTACCATGTGAGATTTCAAAACCGTGACTATCTTCTCCAGCGATGATCAATTGGTTCTGGATCACAAGTTCTTCGTTCAAGGTCACTCTATCGGTGTCTGCCAATCAACGTGAGCGTTGTCTCTGAGGCCTGTACGCATCAAGAAATATACAAACATTCGTTTCCGATCACTATTGCGTCGCGGTAGTTAAGTTTCTGCGACAGATGGAACAAAATAAGGTCAAGGCAACTTCAGGAACCATGCGAACTTACGACATCGTTGCCAGTGTCATGGCCCGTGCTCGTTGGCTTGTATGGTATGTTTGCACCAATCCAAGTATTGGAACTCACTAACGGCAACGTAGGATCACACAACAGAGGTCATCTTGCACACAACCTACCGACGTCAACGAGAAGGTTGTATTTGGTTGGGGGATTCCCAACACCAACGGAGATTGTGTACGTTACGCCTATACCCGATGCTCAATACCTGTAAAATCCAGCCTCGAATCTTGAAAACTCACTTGAATACGAGGCATCGATACTATCTACATAGTTGGTGCCTTCAGAAGGTTGATCGGCCGTCGGCCCATACGGCGATAAGCCACCAAGGAACTTGTATGAACGATCCCAATCACGTTCAAGATGTGCTCTTGTGTTGGGCGATGATCGGATATGAATCAGAAAGGGAATGGATTTGGTCATAACTATGGACGCAACAACCCGAGCAATGGAACAGAGAGGAGATGATAAGGGTGGCGATTGTTCGCCTGAAGCCTGAAAGCACCTTTATATGGCTACAGCATTGAGCCTGAGACAACCATTAATGGCGATTATCATCAGTGACCCCTCGAACAATACTTAAACTCCAAGTTATTGCTTTCACAATAAGGTAGTACATCTCCGATCAGACATTACTCAGTGCGAACAAGAGATCAGCGCAACCTTTTGGCTTGAACAAGCACCCATGAGAGGATTGTCCCAGACTCAAAATCCTATGGAAGTCGAGCGTGGCCCTGTGGCAAATGTGATCCGGTCCAACAGCAGCAACTTCAACCGTAAATTTCGCGGCGTAAGACGAGAGCGGGTATGATGCTACAAAGGGGTGAAGAAAGATCAGGAGTGAGTTAGCACACCTATATGGACATTAATGGTGAGTTACGTTCGCAGGATAAGGTGTTCCAATTCACACGTGTATCGCTTGTCCAAAGTATCTAGCGGGATTATCGCGTGCAACATGCCAAGCGCAGGACTTTGATAGTATATTCGCGTCTTTCGTACTGTTAAATAGAATATAATTTCGAACATTATCTGATGGACGGATCCGAGTGAGTGAAACATGGTATGGGAGAACGTGATTAAGGTGACTCACTATGATAAAAATAAGGGACCTAGCACGGCTAGATCGGAAGGGAAGCGATAATATCGACTTACTCCCGATCAAAGTCTTGCAGCAGCCTTAGCTCCCTGGCGTATATTAACCTCTACGGGGAGCATCAACGCCATTTGGTCAGCTATAGCAATGCAATATTGATGATCCCTCCATCCTTTAGCAATCTCTCCCCGGCCGATTTCAGAAGGTGCTGTCCAAACTTCCATCCTCGTATTGTGGCGTCCTTCAGGGTCGTTCTGGAACCTTGATTCGCTGTACAAACCAACCGTGCGTGGGGAATAATTATCAGATGATGGTATCCTGGTCTTGAACTCGATTGTCATGGTGATGGTAGGGAACCAACTGTACGGGGTATTGATCATCAATGCACGTGTTCCCACTTTGGGTGCTAACCTTTTCTTTCCAACCCCGCTCCCCGGTTCACTTTCGGGGAGCAACTTTGGCATGTTGACGAACGAATCACAAAAGAATGGCATAGATGATGTAGTCAGTTTGTCGTTCTTGTTGGTGAGTTCAAACCAAGCACCCCACTCAACGCCGCCGCCTCCAACTGATTCAACCGTTGTTCGCGCTGAACTAATTGGATCATTCTGGCTCAATAAGACGGCATCGACAAAGCCCTGAGCCTCCATCTTGCTCGACCACGGGAGTTCGACGGCAAACCCTGCACTCGGGTGCGAATGTAGTGGTAGACGACGAGCATAAGGGGATGGCGGTGCCAAAAGTGCTGCCTGACCAGGCTGCGAGGGGGAAAGATCACCAAAGACGAGATGAGCCGTTATTCTTGTGGTCCCCTGCAAGTCCAAATTCGTCAATGGGATTCACACAGGCGAATGCGCCACCAACCTGTTGCACGAGTTCTGCAAGCAGGTTGGTGAAAGTCTTGCCAGATTTGAGGAGCTTCACCTGCACATGACCGATCGCGGTGTTTGCGGCACGAAGGAAATGTGCGCTGACGTGGATGGGATCCGCATGAGAAGAGTCGGACTGGTACTGGATACAGGCTTCGACGATGACGCCCAAGGAATAGCCTATTCATTCGGATGCAATTCGGTCAACGAAGACGATACGACGAAAAATGCCTACCTCCTTGTGGGATACTAAATACGAGGCCTAAGATAGATCTGGATGTACTATGTAAACTGACTCACGCTACAATGGCCCAAGTGGGATCGAGCTCGCAACGGTAATGGGCGGTGCCATCGTCACTTGTGGATTCAAAGGAGACTTGGAGGGCCTGTGTGAGGGGTGCCATGGGTAAGAGCAAGGATGAAGATTGTTCTATGTTGCATATGTTCTTTGTGTAGCCGGTGAACAAGGCGGCTTTGTAGCCACTCAATCACCATATTAACTTATTAAAAGTCTCAGATTGAGACACGTGTGATGGGCGTGGATGTCTCGAGGCCGTGACCGACGCGTTTTTCGCACGGTATTTACGCGTTGTTTATCATTGTTTGTCCCTTGTTCAAAGAGTGAACATGACAAGTTGACGGAGGGGCCAATTCGTTCGGTGGGGTTGTCGTCTGTACTTGTAGCCTCTCCCATCATGAACTCACCCCAATCATCCGACGTTTTCTCCCTTTCTGACCATCTTCTTGCAGAACGTCTCCAGTTTGTCAAAGAAGTACGCGCCTTCATTCTCACTGACTTTGTCCTCATCCTTTTCTCTAGATCGGTTTCGGTAACTGGGGCAGCGTATGGCTCTGCCATCCAAAGTCTTCCTCTGGCAAAGCAAAGGATATCGATGTCGCCGTAAAGCTCGTGCATCGCTCCAAGACCTCTACCACTGCCGCCAGAGTACGCTCATTGTACGTCTCCCTCTCCCTCTCCGTTCATCAACTCACCTCCGCACCACAGATGGAATGAAATGAAGATCGTTAGATCATTCAAGAACGACCCACACCCATCTATTGTCCCCTTTCATTCATTCATCATTACGCCTTCTTACGCGCTCATCACGATGTCAGTTTTCGTGCCTTTTTACCTCCCTTTATCTCATCCAATGCTAGGGCATACCTCCCGACCCCTGTTCCTGTAGAGGTATCAGAGACGCGCGCAAAGGGGTGGTTTAAATCACTCCTTTCTGGCGTCCACTTCCTCCACTCTAGAGGAGTCGTCCATAACGATATCAAGTAAGTGCATCTCCTGGTTGCAGTTTACTATCCTCACTGTGCTCCTCTCTCAGACCGGCCAACATCCTCCTCTCTCCCGCCAATACTCCTGTCCTTGTTGATTTCGGATTTGCTGAAAAGTATGATCTTAGCTCCCCCAAAGCTTTTCACAGCAATTTGACATACGGTACACCCGAGGTATGTCATCCCATTCCACTTCGTGCACCTCACATCAACTTTTCTTTAGTACCTTTCCCCTGAGCGTGCTCGCGGACTCCCTCATGACACCAGAAAATCTGACATGTGGTCTCTTGGCGTGACCTTCTTCGAAATTATCGTTGGACGCACTCCTTTCGAATACGAGGAAGGTGAAGCCTTTGAAAAGAAGGAAGACCTGGAGAAGTATTGGAATCGAACCGTACGTGTTCCTATTCTGTTTTGCACAGTACCCGCATAACGATGGGATTTAGATGCGGGGAAAATGGGTCGGCAAATACTCCATGTCGCAGCCCGTCGAACGTTTTCTGAAACGCATGATTATTCCCAATGCTGATCTGCGGTGTACGGCTGCGGAAATAATGGGAGATGCTTATTGGGATGCAAACCCAGCGACCTCCGTCCATGGTCACAGTGGGTTTACTACGTATCGCCCTTGTTTATTGTTGAAATGGGTTTCGCAGGGAAATCGGTATCGGCGGCAGCCTTGTCCAGCGTGCACCCCCGGACGCATTCATTCCTTGACTCAGTCAAAGACTCCTTCAAGGACAAAGAGAAAGAGAAGGGTTCATCACCATCACGTCGTTTCGACATATCTCTGCCGTGGTCACCGTCACCGTCAACGTCACGATCGTCTACTTCGCGATCGGCATCCAGGACAGAGTTCACGTCACGCCCTGGGTCGAGACTGGGCCCCAGCTCACGACCTACTTCAAGGGCAGAATCGTCGCCGAGAGCTGCTTCGGTAACATCGTTGGCGTCGCAACCCCGGGTTCCCGGATCACCTTCGGAGGTACCAGTCGTATCAAATCGCAGCGCTATCGAAGGACAACTATCTTCGATCTCCAGCTCACCCCCCATACGGATCAGGACTCACGATCGATTGAAGTCCCAACCCAAATTACGCACACCTCCCGGCATCTCAACTGCGGTGCGCACAAGGAAACTTTCCACTGTCCAAGCTTCGCCCATTATAAAGTCTCAACGTCAAATCGGTGCTGAAACGGATCCCGATGAGGCGAAGGAAGCTATTGTCCCTAAAGAGACTTTGAATGCACGCCAGGCGCATACATTGATCTCGCTGAACTCGAATTCTTCATTGAGACGTCCCCTTGGGCCTCGACAACCTTCTCCGCGCATTACTTCGACACCTGGTCCCACAAAGGTGTCACCCGTTTCAGTAGAGACCACGCAGAAGAAACATGCACTTTCTCACCTCGCGGATCCTCAGACTCCCGAAGTGAACCACACACGGACACATGCACCCTCTCACTTGCCCACTTCGCCAAACATTCCGCACACACCTACACATACTGGTACCACTCGGACCTCCTGTACGCCTCGGACCTCTCATCAGGCTTCAGTCTCGAAACACTTATCGGGGAGGCCACCTCGGACCCGTGGGCGTGCCGGCGTTCTCGCAGACCTCACAGGGCTTGCTCGGAACGTTGATTTGGCCGCACATGGTGTCGGCCGTCCGGTGAGGCATGGCGGGGATAAAAAGGACAGAGGAAAGGAGAACGCGAGGAGTCGCACAAGTACGCAGAAGGAGAACAAGGAGAATGAGGGCCTATCCTCTCCAGTTCATTCCTCTCGCAAGGATGCATGCGTACCCAACAGACATTCTAGACCCACTGCTCTCAGTCTCAAGACCTCCGCGAAGGGACAAGACATTTCTACTGTGTCGGTTTCGTTAGCCGCCAATTTCTCTGGTGGGACAACAGTCACGAAGGGAAGTGTCAGGGACCGGATGATGGATTGGGAAAGGGAACGCGAACGATTGAGAGAGATGGTTAGGCTGACTGATACGAGCACTGAGGGCCACGGTGACCGTGACTCCACGATTCTCACTCGGACAAGTACCGGCTTGGATTCTTCTGACGATGACGATTCCGGGGTTGAGGCAGAGGTCGCTGCAGAGGTCGCCTCCGCTCAAGCCAAGTGCAAGCTTCCTACTGAGGACAAGACACAGAAAGAAGATGTCAACGTTGAAGATGGAAGACCTACCACCATGCAAACGAGGACATCGATTTCTTCGTCATCGTCACATTTGGAAAGAAGTCAGATCGAAGTCGCTAAAGTCGGCGTGCGCGCGTCAGCTCAGATACTATCATCACGCAACGGGTCTATCTCAGCACTTGGGCTCAGTCAAAGTGCGGAGAAGCGGCCGTCCCAGGAGAGTCGGGTTAAGAGCGACACAGTGACAGATGTCGAGTTGCCCGTAGAGATCAACAGGAATGGCGAATCAGGCTTCACCTCATTAAAGCATAGCGTCAAAGCATCCATTGGTGGGCATCTCTTTCTCGGTACCTCCCTTTACCTGATTTTGTATCGTATCCTCAGACAAGGGCGTGCGCTTCTACAAGTCTTCGACTCTTGGCCAACTCGCGGGTCGTAACACACCAGTGTGGGATCCTCCTGAGTCCATTGACTTTGAGCAGAGAAGGTCCGGTGAAGAGGGGAGATTCAGTTGGGAGAACATCCGGCCCGAAAATGAGGTCGCACTTGATCGTATGAATTTGTGGATCCAGAGTGTAGAGAGTAAGTCCTGGCGCATTCGTCTAGAGGTTGGGTGGTTGATGCGTCGTCAAAACAGAGGTAGTTGAAGAAACTCGCCAGAACTTTGCTTCGACAAGCGTCACCCCTCCTGTTCCACTTCCGCTCTCACCCACCCGTTCTTCCTCTTACCATGGTACGCTGAACATTCCAACACCTGCAACTCAAAACAACAACCAGAATATTAACTCGTTTAACACGAGTCGCTCTTCTCGTCTCCCACGACGCGTCCTTGCAGCCAACGAAATTTTCGCTGAGCCCACAGATTTGAATGCACCACTTTCGCCAGCTTCACCATCTCGTGTGGAAGATCCTAGCACGTCTTTCTCGTACATCCATGCCCCGGAATCGTCGGTGCCTGTACCCCCTTCAATCAGCATGCTCATGCAAACACCGCGCCGACGCCGTGCGACTATCTCAACCAGATCTCCCGCACAAACAAGAACTGGTTCAACTCCAAGTGAAATCTTTGACTGCAGCCCATCGAAGCGAAGGGAGAAATCCAAATCCCAAAGCAACCTAGATAAACATATCAAGGATGTAGCGAAACTTGAATTAGAGCTCAGCAGGGGTATGTTGTTGTCTTTTAAGCAGTGTGCATTGATGGACCGGCTTTATGTATCCACAGGTCCTATCTCCTCTCCTTCGCCAAGATTGTCGGCTGTTCTGGACAGGAGCCTCTTCGTTAAACCTCCCCTTTCGCCAAAGTTCACAGAAGATTCCGCAGCGACACCTGGAATAACCCGCGACCATTCCATTCCATTCGATGACTTGAACTCATCTCCGTACCACGTTGAGCCCTACCCCCCGCGCAAGGCAGGCGAGCAAGTTGTTCTCCACTCTCCTGACAGACAACACCTAGAAGGCGTCTATGACCGATTCCTGATGGCTACCTCGGGTGTCAAACGTGTCGGAAAAGGCTACCAATCAGACAACCTCGAGCCTGTGCAAAACACCACGAATACTACAGAGTATGCCAAGGCCAGTCACGCCCGTGGATTTGGCGTGTTCGGGACGGGCAAACGTCCAATGCCTCCACCCGTCTCCAGTGAAGACGCCTGGAGGCAGTCGACATCCATCGACGAACTCGGGTTTATCACTGCTGGTCAAAGCATAAACATGAGTTCGTTCCTCACATGTAAGGATGAAAGCAAACGCACTTTTGTCCGCCGCGCGATCAAGGCCATGGTCCCTGGAAAGACTGTCTCGAGAAGACTGTCACGGCCCATCGTCGTTTGATGTATGCCCGTTTCATGCTCTGCTTCACTATTTTCCAAGTATCATCTCGTCTTCGTTCTAATGATCATTGCGCGAATTATGCTTTCCTATGCTTCGCCCGTCATCACGCATTTATCTCTCGCTTCCAACCTGTTGTCATATTGGTTTACCCTTTTGCCCATGTTCATACCCCGACCATTTATCATTCCACACGTCCATTGCGTTCATCTACCACTTATCTATTGCTATCGTCAACCACAACATCACATAACCATATTGTCTTCCCTTCTTTTCGCCTGCACTACTCCACACCCACTGATGCCATCCACAACGAGCCTTTTTACGCACCTCGTTACGTTGCTCCTAGTAACGCTGTCTCTGTGACGTCTCTGCAACGCTGACCCTACATTCTGTCTCGTTTTGCCCTGGGTCCCCTTTGCATCCGTCTTATGCCGCCTTATTCTTTTTCATAAATCTTATTAATTGGTTTATGTCTGGTACAGTTAAATAAAATGAATTGGATATTGACGTTTTCGAGAGGTTTGTGAGAGCGCATCAATAATGTAAGTACGAATAAGTGAAAACACGGAAACATTGTATAGAGGCGTTGGGTCAAGAAAACAAGGGGTAGCGGTTTGCATGCGCGGTACTTCAGGCTTCAAACTTCAGGTTTGTTGCGTGTGTCCGAATCCAACATCGTTTTTCCAAGGGATCTATTTGCAGACTACTGATACATTCTATATAGTCGTGTCCGCGTTCTCGGGGGACAACGTATTACTTACCAGGCTCACGCTGGTGAAAACGAATCAACTACCATAGCACAATACTCTTCCGATCGCCTTGACGAACGGAGAATAGTTTCCACAACAGCGAAAACGGTCTTGGATGCGTAGACGACCCAGCGTGCGAGACCACTAAGCGTTGAGTTTGCCATAGAGATTAAAGGTAAGCCGCTTGGATGCAGATCAGAGCAGGAAGGTATAAACGGCGATAGAGGAGGGGTTGCTGGCCCGCTATTGACGGCAGTAATAGGGCAAGCGCAGATGCAAACATCGATATGTTGTTCTCGAGTTTCCGAAGCGGATGATATAGACATCGAACCGGGTGAGGAACCGGTCAGCGGCCACGCGGAGAGCTGTGAAATGATAGACAGCATGAGAATGAGAATGACGCACAAGTATTGGTGAATGCAACAGGGCCCATTCGAACTTGTTCCCTTTGTCCACTGGGGCTGCTATGTCGAACTGGAGGAATCGAATGCAAATTGAACGCAAACTGCTTCACACCATAGATTAGACGGCGACACAATCCCGGGGGGAACGACGATCCCAAGTCTGGTCGACCTGAGACTGTCCCGAAGCGACAAAATTAATGTTAGAGAGAGAGGATATTCATCCGCCGAAATTGTGGCAGGCCGGGCCGCCGGAGCCTCTTCGTTGCCAAGTTGTTTAGCACCTTGCTCCCACACTCAACTTGAACACCATGATTCCTCAAACTACGCATCCGATGTGTGTACTCAATTGATTCGTTGTGCAAAAGTTGAATGTGGCCTCTAGAGTGAAAACAGTCACCATCAAAGGTAGGATCGCAACGCTTGACCTTCTGTTGCTGATTTCCTTTAGACATTCAACTTCTCACTCAATCAAAGCCTAGACGTGGATTTGCAAGGCAATACTACCTCGAATTTCGCATAGGCGATTTTAATACCCCCAGGCTAACAAAGGAAGCAAAAGAGACAGGGAAGTCCATATCTTGGGATGATAATTGGTTCTGGTGTGTACATGGCCTTTGTTCTATGCTGGGAAGCTAATTATCGTCAGTGATGGAGACGATGATTCCGTCCTTGTCGTCAACGTTTACCAGAAGCACCGCATCGGTAAGGACAAGCTGGTCGCGACTCTCACTAATACTATCGGCGAAGTATTGCAAAAACTGAAGGATGGAGGTACGAAGAGAACCTGTTGACATGTTTCATTGACGCGATCTGTGCCATCAAGTGCTTGAAGAGACTCTTGGACAGCATGCCTCCGATGGTTCCCATTCGGCGATTACGATCAAGTTTTCCCTCACCACTGAGTCACGCGAAGCTGGCGATGCGGCAGAGCGCCAAGCCGCCGACGCTGTCACCCAAGCTACCGGAGCGCTCGGGCCACTAGGATCCACACCACAAGCAGTTGGTCAAACGAGTTCGGTGGTCGATACCAGCACAACCATCATTACCGAGTTACAGACGCTCCAGACGACGTGGTGTGTTCTACTGGATAGGATGGCTCTGTTCAATAGGATTGTTGCGGACATCGCGGCGGTATTCATGTTCATCGACTTAAATTTTCACTGTCTAAGCGTGACATAGATCCACCCATATACTTCTCTGGCTTGGTCAGTTATTTCCGCTGCGAACCAGGTCTGTCTACTATTTGCTAATCATATTATAGTTGCTGATCGCGAGCAATCACCCACGTAGCTGCTCGTAAGCCAGCAAACTCGCGACGATCAGATTATTCGCTTAGCAGGCACGATGAGCGACGTCTTTTCGTTCGTTCACGACGCTGAGCCATTGAAGGCAATCAAGGCGCATATGAAGACCATCACACTCTTGATTCAGCAAGTGACCGAGTGCGGTTACTTCATTACTGAATACACTAAACAAAAGAGTTTCTGTGAGTCGTCATTGACTTCAAGATTACACGATACCGATTGTACATCCAGGGATCCGAGTGGCCAAGTACACGATCTCTGACATCGATGCAAGGATCGCCAGTTACGAGAACAGGCTACGAGAACTCAAGACCGCATTCCTCGAGCAAGTGACTCTGCACACTGGGGTTACCGTCGTTCGCATGATGAATGCCCTGGAGCGAAC
>JBBPSB010000554.1:0-15672 GCA_038093375.1 Xerocomus brunneocitrinus
CCAAGGGATGAGGAGCGTACCAAGCGGTGGCAGTGCAGTTACCTAAGCAGTGCAACTTAAAGGGCCATGCAAGCCCAGTAGATAGTCAGTCAATCACCATCATCGTATCAGGACTATAGGTTGTGGCCGTCCCCACCATCCCCCTTCCTCTCGTCTCGTCGACTTCTCACACTTTGTCTTGAAGCTTGAAGCACCACTAGTTCATTCGTTGTTGTTGTTGACAACAGGAGGAGCTTGCAATGACATCATTAGCATCAGATATGGAAGAGTCAGGTTCTCACCTCACGTCTCGTCAGCTTGTCTCTCGTAACCCTGCGTCTCCTCATCTTCGCGCTGCCGTCAGCCCCCTTTTCGTCACGCCTTGGCTTCATCGTATCTGACATATTCTTATCATCTTGATACCGCTGTTATTTCATCATGCCGCAACGTCTTTGTCAAAGATGCTCATATGCGAAGAATGAAGAGTTAGTACAATGAAAAGAACGATTGATTCACGACACACCTATTCCATTCCCATTCCCATCCACCATCTCGTTGTTGTTGATTCCACAGCGTATCCGATGTACTCGTTATTGTCTCAGTGACGACCATTGTTCAACACTCGTATACACACATTTAAAAAGAAGTCAGTACGACGACGAACATGATTGGGCCATGATGCACCTTTTACCCTATCCCATTCGTCCTCCCAGCTCTCCAGCTCATCGCACATTGTGTTCATCATCCAATACAGCTTTCATCGACACGAACAGTCGTTTGTTTGTGGTTTTGGAGTCATTTGCATGCTGTTTTCGAGTTCGTGCACACCTGCCCATGTAACACTTGTTTGTGTTCAATCTACATGCTCGCAGGTTGTGCCCACAATTGAGTGAGCGCAAATGAGTCAGGTGGCTGAACAAGTGGGTAGAGTATACTAGTTGCGAATGGGTAGGGTGGGCGCAGGGTGGTAGCCACAGTGAGTGGGCTAGAGTGTGGCATGGCATAGGAGATAGGGCACAAGTGCGCAAACAGGTGGGTGGGCACTGGTTGGGTGAATGCGAACAGTGGGGAGTAAATGATACTTTACTTTAGCTGATGTTTGAGGTTTTTTTGAGTGAAGGTCTGGGTGCCGGGCGTGACTGGATTGAGTGGATGTGAATGGATTGAGGTCAAGGTGGATGATGAGGCCTGAGGCCTGAGGGATGGATGGCTGTTGATGTTGTCATACCATGTCTAAGTTGGAGGTCAGGTTTGAGTAAGGGACTTTGTGAAAATTTCATTCCACAGCTTACTCAGCTTGTCACAAGGCCACATGACCTATCTTCGCAGGATGCATGTCGCACACAGCCTCACTGGCACCAACTACGACCTCCTCCTCACTTAATATCTACACAGGTACCTTGTCGATGGCCCAGCACCATCAACAATACCATGACGTCGACAATGATAACTTCGCAATCACACCCACTGCACCACCACTGCTAACTGAAGGATGCGACAACAACGACAGAGCAATCCATCAACGACACAATCATGACAACGATGATGTGTGCAACCGTGCAATGAACGATGACAATGACACATGTGGTGTACATGGTCACACCCACATTACCACTGCCTGGAGGGCACAACGACAATGATGAAGCAATGTTGTTGATGGCCCAGTGCCATCAATGACACCACTGCAACGACAACGCATGAATGGCGATGATGATGATGTGCCTGGGCCATCAATGACATGACGACGACAGTGTTGTGCCCACCTCTCTTGCCCGCAACCTCCCCCCCACACCCTTGCACTTGCAAAAGCGATGCAACGAGGACGAGGACGTGACGATTGTCATGGCACCGTCGTGTCCACTTGCCCACTCGCCCTCGTTCACATATGAGCGCAACAAGTACTCGCCCACCTTGCCTTGTATACACGCATGGGTTGTGGGTACGGGTACGACAGAGGCATACCCACGCTACTCCCTAGCTGTCATGCAAGCACGTGAACACGCACATGTACACAGACTGTCATGTCTGCATGCACACATGTGCTCACTCACTCGCCCACTTTCGCCCATCCACATGCACGTACCATGCACATCCCGCTCGTGCCGACTTGCCCACCCCACCATTGTTGCACAAGCGAGCTCCCCCAAGCTCAGCCAAAGCTTCGACATTCCATGTACAGTGACGAAAAGCTCCCTCTGGGTTTTTACTTCTCTTACTCATTAGATGATTTGTACTATGTAAAATATACTGATCATCAATCAGATTTTGATTTATCTCAGAATGCTCGCTACACTAGAAAACTTAAACTTGCTAGATGCATGCTAGGTGTGCTAGAGCACCTAGAATGATGTGACAGGCTGTTTGGGGCTACACCCTGCTAGGCCAACTAGGTCAGCTAGGTCATGCTAGACTATGCTAGGGTATGTGGTTTTCTCGCTAGGTTGTGCTAGACCATGCTAGGCAGGCTAGGCTTTGCACTTTTGCTGATGCACTGTTGTTATCGCGTTGCCCTCGCTGCGCGGCCCTTACTCTTTCCATCTAAAACCATGGCAACAATGGGATGACCGCAATAGTGTGGTTGTCAAGTTGTCGCCATTGTCTTTGTTGCGCCTCGCCCTTTGGGACCACGACATCTTGTGCACGTTGTGTCGTCGTCATTGCGGCATTGTGTGACTTGTGCACGTCGTGTGACTCATTGTATTCTCGCTCTCACATCATCCAGGCTGTCACCTACACCTGCCCTCTGCCACGCCATGTGGCATCCGATGCGCCAGCACCATCGTTGTAATATCAATTTGCAGTGGCTTGCTTCTGCCCATTGATCTCACTGCAGCACACAATGTCCTCATCCATTCCACCCGCGTTCACTCCATATTAGGAAATATGACATGTTGCTTCATATGATGTTTCCAAAATGGGAATATCTCCAATAAATGTTTTTTGCTTTTCCCCTGCTTCCTCGCTGTACATTGTACCTTCTGCATGTCGATTTATGATGGAATATAGTACAGTACACTGTTTGAGCACTTTATATAGGTTATGACACATTCCATAAAGTGATAATGCAGATTTGTTGGAAAACAGAAAAACACAACCGCTTCCTTGACATATTTGGGTTATACACCTGAATGATATATCCCCAGGGTGGTTTTATATATATTTACAACATATCAGCAGCACAAATCACCAGGATCAAATCTGGTGATGTTGTGTCATAATCTCCTCCTGACACCTCTTTGACTTTTCTGGGCTGCAATAGTAATCAGGCTCACCCAGAATTGTGTGGGCATCATTGTATAATGTATAGCTATGTATCCTACCATATATACTACTGCTGTCATATCCATGACTTTTCGCTAAGTCCAACTCCAGACCTCCGGACCAACTCCTCACTAACTCTGGAGTGTTCTCGCCCGTGACACAGTCGTGGGCGGTCAGACTTGTATATCTGTCACTCTATCCCTTTCTACTCATCTCTATTGAATTCTTATACTAGACTCCTTTTAGTTACACTACACAGTTGTACAGTATCCCGTAGTATTACTCCGGACCTGACCTGCGGACTGCACTTCCGCTTACTCTACGATACCCCGGACTCCGTATATAAACCCTAACTACTTGTCATAGTTAATCAGTTCGAATATCGACTTGATCACACTCCTGTCTTTCTCATCTCACTCCAACCAAATTCTGCTTAGGTTCTAGCACTCTCGTGTTAGGACTTATACTTAACTCACGAGTCCCATCTCTGAAGTTCCGGGACCAGACTTACGACAAGGGCGCACCACGCAAGGTGAAGCCACTGTCCTGACCGCACACCATAACTCCAGAGTTCCGGAGTTCACAATAGGAATTTACACAATTCTAACAACTGCCCATGATGTCTTAAACATTATCTAGGGCACATTTTTCACTTTTGTACAATGAATATACTTAAAGTGATATAAAGTGTATATCATCAGGGCAATCGGGCAGTCTTATGTGTCCTGTTGTCCCCTGATAGGCTCCCTATTTTCTGTGATCTGTCCTATGTTTATTGAGGGTGTGGGGAGCAATTTCAACATATGAAAGCGTGGGAAAGCCTCTGACAACTTAGGAGACTTTCAAAACAAATCAAAAACTTGACATTATAGTGTCCACAGCGCTTCAAGCACCATTGTAAATAAGTAGATCTTGTATTTAAAGTGCCATAGAACCTGTGTGCACCATGTGCCTAACCCATTTTCATTCCTAAAAGCGCAAAATTGCAAACATACATTGAGTGACATTACTTTCAGATGGATGAATGTGTACAATACTATTGACACCAAGGATATATTTTCGCAAATTTGATGTTTCATGAATAGAATAAGCCAGGCACATAGCATACATAGGTTCTATGGCACTTTAAATACAAGATCTACTATTTACAATGGTGCTTGAAGCGCTGTGGACACTATAAACATCAGGAAAAACCTCCTCTGGATAATTGATAGCAATTCCTGATATTTTGATAAATTTGTTACAATTCTATATATTTCTATATATTTTCAAGGAATAATTGAGTTTTTGTAGGAGTGGGTTATCATTCAAGATATATATTAGATGATAATTACAACAAATTGAGGTAATCTGAGTTTTTTACAAGTGGCTTATCATTTTGAGATGTAGAGTGTCTACACAAAGCAGTATACAAGAATGGATCTACAAGTACTACTACAAGTCCTTATCTAGCAACCATGTACTGGCATCATACAATTCTGTAGCATGAAAAATAAATTTATTCAATTTAAATACTGTGCTACACTGTACAAGCCACGGAGGGTGCACAACAGGTGGGGAAAACGGGTGAGAAGGGCGTGCAAGTGTCCCATTGTACAACAACAATGATGGCGGCAGATGGGGCAAATGGGCCCAGATGACAACGACAACAGCGATGCGGTAGTCTGTTGTCGTCATTGTCCTGACTCTGGCATGGTGGGGGCATAGGGGGTGAGGTGGGCATCATCGCACCCTGCAAACTGCGTCCCAGGCTCCCAGCCGCAAGACAGGGTACCTCGTTTGGTGTCGATGCATCCCCCATGCGATGATACACATCAGCGTGACTTGCCATCCCCCATCGTGAGCCACAAGTCGAATGGCTTTGTTGCATGCTGCGCGCCATTGCAGGCAACGGTGGGGCAAGTGGGTGGGGTGAGGTGGGTGATGGGAATGGGTGTTCACGGGTGAATGGCTGGGGTGGGGTGAACAGTTGGATTAGGTTGGATGCAAGGGGGTGGTTGGGAATGGGTGGGCGCAAGTGGGTGGGAACGGGTGGGCGCATGGGGAAGGCAGGTGAGAAGGCAGGTGGGGACAGCACGTATGTGTGCTGCACATGCACGAGGTGGCTGCCAAGGGTGATGCGTGTGTGCGTTTGTCGCACTCACGCAAGGATGGGTGCACGGTTGCGCGCATTGTCATCACCGGTGCATCTGTCGCCGTCTGAGTTGTCATTGTGCTGGGTGGGACGGCGTCGTGTGAGTAGAGAGTAAGCAAGGTGAAGTACTTACTAGCGTACTAAGTGTAGCCGTATTAGCTTAGCCTAGTAGTGTGGGACTTGTCAAAAATGTGGCAAGCGGTGCCACCATGTGACCATGAACTAGCCATGTCAGCGCTGAAATTCTCGCCATTCTCACACTCTCATCCTCACTCTCATCCTCACTCTCGTCCTCATTGAAGGCCCTGCCGGTGGGGCTACAACAGCTCCACTGGCACAAACATATGTGTATTTTTCTTCACTCACTGGCACCCCTGTTGACAACTGTCTCGCACCCACATAAGCACAGTGCATGCACACAAGGTGAGCACCCGCCCCAACGTCCTGCAAGCATGGTGCATGCATACACAAACGCATGCACTGCACCCACTCATGCCCATCCTGCCATAGAGCGCAAGCAGGTACAGCAGGTACATGCACCCCCCCCACCAACATTGTACGAGCGCAGCGCATGCGTATTCAATAGCGTGTTACACGCGCGCCATCATTGCCTTTAGCCACATTGTGCAGGCACAGTGCACATGCGAGGTGAGTGCTTGCCCTCGCCACGGTGATGCACATGCAAGGTGAGCAGCTGCCCTCGCCACATTGTGCAACCACCCTGCTAATGAGTGCAAGTAGGTGCATGCCCTCACCTACATTGTGCAAGTGCAGATCGTGGTGTGTATGCGAGGTGAGCACCCACCCTCGCCACGTCATGCAAGCGCAGCACATGCATACACAAATGCACATGTTGTACCCACTCACTCTCATCCTGTCAACGAGTGTGTATATGTGCGCCCTCATCGCCCTTACCCACGTCTACATCAGGTAAGTGCACCATTATGCATGCCCTTGCACCTCCCACCCTGGCCCTCAACCACCTTGTGTATGCACTGATGTTGCCCTTACCTACCCTGTTTGCCTGTACATCTAATTATATGTATTATGTATTTAATAATATATGTTGATGAAAATTATCAAACTTTTGGTGTGACTATGAACTAATCCTTGGTATTTGATTCATATGTGTGATTTAAGTGTACAGTAAGGCTGGTTTCATTGGGAAATGTAAGCAAATATACTTGAAAGAGTCCATAATATGAGAGATATTATATTTTAATAGAAGTAAATAGCATAATATACTTCCAAATTCTTACAAATAGTTCAGGGGGCTGGTGAATAATCCTAAAAGTGTTAGTAATCCTACAAATTTCTATAATATCTCATAATATCTCATAATATCTCATTTTCTCAACTAATATGATAGTAATATCTAGCTTATTCAGTGCTTATTTTGTCTAATTTGGCTTGTGACATAAAATTAGCACTGCAAGTCAATTACAGCAGTGTGCGAAACTAATGGCAACTTGCGATTTTTTTTCCTGTGTGTAGGGGGCAACCAAAATAGGAACTCAATAGTTGGTGACCCCAGTGTGCATACACTCGACCCGCTCCACGCAATGATGGGCAACAGGAAAATCAGTGACGACCTCAAAGAATCCGCACTTGATCTCTGGAATCATGGCTGGACTGTTGAAGAGATCTGTGAAATGCTTCGGGTCTCCAAATGAAGCTGCTACCACTGGCAAGCCATCTTTGAAGAACACATCGCTGTGAGCCGTCCTCTATCTCCCTTTGTTGGACGAACTTGTCTCCTTATGAGAGCCACATTGATGGCACTTGAGGCTTTATATGCTGAGGACTCAAATGTTTTCCTCAACGAGGCTTGTGCATGGCTTGGAGTTCAGCATGGCATCACGATCACACCACCCATGCTAAGTCGAAATCTCATTGACGCCAGACTCACTCACAAAAAGCTTCACAAGATAGCTGCTGAACGCAATGAGGTTGTACGCACAGAGTTCAGACTCATGTTGCAAACTCAGTTCACTGGAGATGGCTCTGAGTTTGTTGTGATTGATGAAACTAGCAAGGATCAGTGGACCTATGTGCGATGGTACGGACGCTCAGCAAGTGGCCAACGTGCTCATATCACAGACATTTTTGTTTGCAGTGATCAGTACTCCTTATGCGCTGCGTTGACACTGGATGGATATATTGCAGCCTACGACATCCTTGGCTCATATGATGCAGAAGAGTTCTATAGTTTCATTCTCGAGGAAGTTGTGAGTACTCCAGTATGTTCACAATTTGGATATGGAGTTGAACACCCAATAGCTTCCTCACATGAATCCTTTCCCACAACCTCGTTCTGTTCTCATCCTCAATAACTGTCATATCCATCACAACCCCAAGCTTGTAGAGCTTATTGAAGATGCAGGTTTGTCAAACATTGAAAGCTCTAGGTTACTGATCAACGCTCCAATCTTCAGGATGTTTGCTTCTCTTTTTGCTGCCGTACTCCCCAGATCTTACTCCAATCGAGGAGTCTTTCAGCACAAGTAAATATATCTTGGTCTTTATATTTTGGTTGAAATTGACAATTGACAGTCAAGGCGTATATTCAATGGCATGGTGATCAACTGTGGCAGATGGCAGATCCAAGTGATTCACTCATTAAGGCAACTAGTTGCATCACACCAGATAAGGTGGAAAACTGGTTTCATCATGCAGGATACATTGCTGTTGACCATGGACAGGTGGGGTAATAATATGTACATTTGTACAATGATGCGGAACAAGAATGTGGTTGGTTGAAAGCATAAGCTGGATTACTTACAACGTGCTTTCATAGCTTTGCAGAACCTACAATGAGCATCAAGGAAAGATTCCCAGCCTAACCTTGAAAATGATGTGATCTCACGCCAGTCCTTCTCATCAAGTTGTTCGATGTTCCGATCCCCTGGGTGATACTCTAGCTTCCTTAGCTTTTCTTCATCACCTCCGCGAATCCCATATTCTGCACAAAATTCAGCAAGCGAGATGTTGTGATCGGTTGCTACGGCGACATCTGGTGATGGAGGCAGTTGTGCAGTGAAGCAATCACCACCTAGAGCTTGAGCAGGCCCACCATGTGGGTACATATAACCTGGAGTGGGTGGTACATAAGACATATAGTACAGAGGATAATATGGGTGGTAGTATAGTTGTGGATGACCCAAGAAAGGATTCAGATGGCCTGGCGGGCTGTTCACATGTGCAACAGGAGCTTGAGTGCCTGGGGGAGGCCCAACAGCAGACAGTACATTCATTTTCTTGTCCTCAGAAAAGTGTGCTGCACGATGTCGGTGGGGTAGATTTATCGGCCATTCCTGATGTCTAGAGCATAGAACATGTCAAACCTATATCAGCATCAAGATCAAGTATCACTTGCAATTCTGTTTGCCCACACTTTCATACACATCGGAGTAAGCTCAATATAACTCCCTGTCACTGGGTTCTTCCAGACTTGTTTGTCTGGAAAGATTTGGACATTCCCCACTGGATACACTTTTTCTAATGCTACAAGTGCAACACTCTATTTGTCAACCATCTCTGCCTGCATGTTTTGGTTGTACTATGACAGAGAATTAGCCACAACATTGAGATGTACTTACGATGCATTCCTTCATGGTGGTGGGAACCCCACACTCCTCATCAAAATCAAACAGTTGTTCAATATGGTCTAAGCGGCCCGTGTCCCAATCCTACCAAAGATTAGCATCACTCGAACACAAAGGTGATGGTGTACCTCTTCGTCTTTTCTGGGCTTGGGTAAGTGTAACCAAACCACAATATTGTCCGTGACTCGAGTCTTCTTGACCGCCTCAACAAGCGCCTCAAAACCCGCTGAATTTGGAATTTTCTTCTTTGGAGCCGACTTCAGTTCCTTCTCAAATTTCCACTCGAATTTTGAGACAGGAAGCAGGTCCTCATGACAGGGAAGGGCTCTCACAACCTTACATCAAAACCCATCAAAGTCTTGGGATGTATCAAACTTGAACGGACCCTTGGTAATAGATGTTGTCATTGTTGTCGTTTTTGCTGCTTTACCTGGCTTCCTCAGTTCAGTTATTGTCTCCACCGACCACACCTGTAAGTAGACAGTGAAGGTGCAAAATTGTCCTCAGCCTTTGCCTTCGATTTGTCCTTTGTCTTCGAAGCAATATCTTTCAGGCAGGCTTTTTTGGCTGGTGGCGGAACAGATTCATTGGTAGCATCATCATGGGTGTCTATATGCTCCTTGCACTTGCATTGTTCATAATGCACAAACTGGAGAGGGGCAGCAAAACCCGCTACATAACAATTGACTATAGTGCATATGGTAGAACAACAGAATCTATCTCACCTTGATCATCTATGATGTGTTGATTGCGAGTGGCGGCCACAATGCCTTTGGGAAGCTCAATGTCCAAGTCCGAACTGATGTCGATGTCTAGGTCCATCTTGGGCTACCACACCCTCAAGGTAATGAATATATGCATGTCAAATGCTCACATACCTGCTTTGCGAGTATATTTGTGATGTTGGAAGCCTGTAATGGCTCCTGCTGCTTTGAAGAAGGGTCTGTAAGTGATCAAGTCAATGCTCCCATGAACAGATTCAAACCTAAGTCTTCTCCCTAGCAGGGAGACGAAGCTTTATCTTGAGGGACAGGTGAGGATTGACAACATCATCCTTTCCTGACAATGGTGTCCCATTGCTGGTCATCTTGAGTTGGATGGTGATGGATGTCTAGATCAGCTGGGGCTCCATCGCGCGTCGCGTCACTAAGTACTTCCCTTTTTGGGTTGCCTACATGTGGGAAAAAAAAATCACGAGTTATCATTAGTTCCGCAAACTGCTGTAAGCCAAAGAGCTGAGATCCAAGACTGACCGACATGTCTTTACCATCTTATGCAACTTTGACCAATTCCAAGATTAGCTACTTTAGATGTGTAAGACAAAATAGCAAACTTAGATATATTTGTAACATTAAGGAAATAAGTACAACATGCAAAGTAATAAAAACTGTTCATAGCTGAAAAGCAAAATGAATGGACTGATTGGCTACCCATTGCCCAGTTCTCGCACAACAATACAGAACATTCAGCAACGAGGAAGTCTCCCTTCGAACTCACTTGAACCTATATGCCACGAATGGGTGTTGAACCAGGAGTAACTAAAGCTCCGGCGGCAGATGAGATGGCTGATCAAATACAACATACTATTGAGGAAGCAAAACTCAATATGAAAAAGGCTCAAGAGCGAATGTCAGTACAAGCTGACAAACACAGATCTGAAGCACCCTCCTATACTGTGGGTGATCTAGTCTGGCTAGCAACAGACAATCTACGCCTTCCCTGATTGTCACGAAAGCTATCAAGAAATGGTTGGGACCATATACCATCACCAAAGTACTCAACAACGCAGTCGAACTTCGACTTCCCAAATCAATAAGGATTCACCCAACAGTCAACATTTCAAGGGTAAAACCTTATAAAGAACGGCTTCTCGGACAACCAGTTACAGCACCTGGACCATCCAATGTCACTGAAGACCGTGTGGAAGAATATGAAGTTGACTACATAGTTGATTCACGTTTAAAGCACAACAGAATTGAATACCTCGTCCACTGGAAAGGCTACGAAGAGGATGAATGTACATGGGAGTCACAAACAAATCTATCCCATGCCAAAGATGTGATCCAAGACTTTCACAAGAAGACACCCGCCGCACCCAGGAAGTTGAGAATGGTGCAAGCCGACTTCCTGTCCCTGTTTAAACCTTACGAAAATGTAATGGAGGCTCCATCACCTTTCAATTGCCTGGAAGTTGATTCTTAGAAGGGGGGTAGTGTTACGAATGGTACCCTTATCTCTTCTTATCTCTTCTTTCATCTTATCTTTTAAATCTTATCTTTCATTAGTAACTCATGATGACTCATGATCAAGTCACATCAAGTCACTATGACGCATGCATAGCCATGAGGCATGACACAGCCTTCCATTCATATCGGTGCTGTGCCGGGTAACTGTTTTCCCTATTATGATAACGGACCTTAACCGAACCCTTGGACTACATATCCTTGGAGTCCGTTCCATCAGATCTTAGAAGCACACAGCATCGCATAGCCAACAAGGCAGTGATGCTGCGGATGCTGCGGATACCTGTGCCACACAGCCATAGTGACTCGTCTCTAGTCATCGTGACTCGTCAGGGTTAAGGGTTACTATATTTACGATACAATCGGTCAGATCTAGTACAAACAGATGTACATACCATGGTAGTATATAAAGGCCTAAGAGCCGACCAGAGAACTCCAGTCAAGTTCTCTTGGATTATCCCTTCGAAACTTGTCCCATCCCCTCTCCTCTCTTTTGAGCACTTGAGGACTGTCTCCTAACCGGGGCTGGTTATTAGAGTTGCTTCAGGAACGATGGTGGCTGGTTCCATGGCCTGGATGGACAACCTGTCAAGATTCCACAGAAGGAACTTCTCCTTGACGTCGCCACTCGCTGGGACTCATCTTATTTCATGCTCAATTGTTTACGTGCATTGTGACTGGTAAGTCTCGTCATCCTGAGTACCAAACCATATCTATCAACTTATTGGGTCACCTTTAGCCTGTCAATCATTTCCTCCTCGTCCATCGTGATCTGAGCAAGTTCAGGATGAACCAAGTGGAATGGACTGTTTTGAAGGACTACGAGATGATTCTAGATGTAAGTTCACTGTTTTAACACCATATCGCCATGATGGCATAGTACTATAGTACTAATAATTTCTACAAGGTGCCTCACAACATTCAACAATTGATGTCACATGAATCACTTCCATGGCTTGGGTAGAGCATCCCATTATTCGAGTTCTTCATCAAGGCCTGGGAAACACTTATGGGACATATCCCACATCTTCAGCCATTCATTCAAGTCGGGCTGAAATGGGCCAACCTGTATTATAGCCGCATGGACAACAGCCTAGCATATATTATTGTATTGTGTAAGTTCAACTAATAACTATATTTTGTTGTTTCTAAATGTGATTGGTAGTTGTGGATCCATCTGTCAAGGAAAGTTGGATATCTGCATATGGGATTGTGAAAGCATTGATAAGGTGTGTGCTGATATGATCAAACTGGTATGTTTATATCCTCTATGTTTTATGTGTGTTAATACATTATCATGTCAAGATGAATGATTATCATGCGACCAGGATGCTGCAGGACGGCATGGAGCAAGCTCATCAATCCCAAGGAAACACTACACTCCCTCAGACAATGGCATCTCGATGAAAGATAGTTAGTCGGGTTAGTACTGTCCTAGGTAAACCTAAGAAAGTAGAAACATAAAGAAATGGGTGCGAGTGTGACTCGTCCCAGAGGTTCAAGTGGGTTGTATAGGTGAGAAGGGATAGCTACCACCGAATCCGAGGGCGTTGGATGATTTCCGATGATTTCCGATGATTTCTGAAGTGTCGTGGTCGGAGAAGTGCGAGTGAGAATAATCCGACGTCAGCGTTCGTCGGGAATGAGTAAAAGAGTCTAGCGTCAAGTAGAAATATTCAGAATCCTTTGAGTAAGGATTTCCGAACGCGAATAAAACCGGCCAAAAGGGAGATAGTATTTGTTATTCAAGCCCTACTTTTATAGTCGTTGGGCCAAACCCGAGACTCTATCTAAATATGGAAATGGCGGAATACGCGAGTCATAGAATGTAAAAAAACCTTTTGACAGTGAATGCGGAATCCCGCGAAAGGTCCCCATATGTCAGCTGCGGAAAAGCACCGCCGACCCTTGGGCGGATGAAGTCAAACCCGACGAATGAAAATGATGCACTTAGCATGTCAGGGGGGGAAAATGAATGCGTGGCCGAAGTGAAACATTAAAAAAACATTATTTGGAACCCCGAAGATCGAGGACCAATCAGACGAACAGATAATAAAATGTGACGTACGAAGGTCTAGAACCGCTCGGAGTTTTGCGGGACACGATAGGGGCTTTGACACGACCGATGCGGGAGTCCACAAAGGATGCTAGAATCTGGGGGGAAATGACAATCCAACAGTAGGTAGCCACCAGCTCCTACATCGATACAGTCTCAAGGATACCTGGACTCCTCCCACACAAGGCTCCCTTCTCGTGACTGAACGGGAGTTTGAAGAATATATCTCTGTGCCACTTTGGGACAGCCCAGATCCATTGCCATTTTGGCTTGTAAGTTGATTGAGTGTCGAGGTCAGCTACACTCATGTTCCACATAGACTGCAAGAAACACATATCCTACTCTCTTCAGAATAGCAATGGACTACCTGGCCATCCAAGCATCTGCAGTTCCATGTGAGCGCGTCTTTTCATCAAGCACCGAAACCAATACAAAGAGACACAATTGGATCAGTCCCACATTGATGGAGGCCTTGCAGATGCTGAAGTTTGGTCTGAAGAAGGCATACTTAAGCTTCACAGTTAACCTGCTGACACCACAAGGAGAGCTTCTCAAGGATGAGCCAGATGAGCCTGTGCACGACTCCCGCAAGAGCAGACAGCAACACCTTGATAAGCTTCTCTCATCAGCGCTGAAGTATGATGAGATCGGTGATGTTCTGGACACTGTGGACCTTTTTCCCCTTGGGACAGATTCACTCAAATGACGGGTTATCTGGTGATCGGTATCGGTTGTGAATCATGATCCATGCATTCTGATCTGGACATTTGGGTCAATTCTTTACAATTTCACTCATGCTTTGAATATGTTTCCTCACAATAGCTGTATGTAGTTTCTTCTGATATGTATGTGTAGCACGCCAAATGGCCCATTTCTTTGCATGTGTGTGGACTCCGATAGAGAAGTCTGTGCACACTGTGCACCATGTGGGATGTGCCTGACTTCTCATGTTTCAGACTGACAAGTTGACAAGATAGCCAAACCTGTCCCATCCAGACTCACCAAACCACCAAAGCCAATGTACCAGCAGATGAGAAGTCCTCTTTGTGTGAATGGGCGGTACCGCCTTAGAGAGGTGATTGGCATTGGCTCGTACAGTCTGCAACCATTTTTTGTACTCTCAAATTCTACTGACTATATCCACAGGCAAGGTGCACTGAGCAAGTGACCTAGCAGGAGCAATGAAGTCATTGTCAAAGTCGAGTGCACAGGGATCATTCCTTCCACCCTCAGACATGAATCCATGGTTCTTAGTCAATTAGCAGGCATAGAAGGAATTTCTCAAGCAGTCTGGTTTGGAGAGGAGGCAGAGCAAAATGTTCTTGTGCTCCGCCAGTTGGGTCTATCCCTTGAGGAAGTATTCAAGGCTTGTAACCGGGATTTCACCCTACACACTATCACTCATATCGCAGAACAAATGGTGTGTTACTGCCTCAGGTCTTTTATTGAATCAGGTGCTAACATAAAATATTGAACCTCAGATTGATCGCCTACAAAGTATTCACTCCTTAAACTACCTTCACCATGACATCAAGCCTAGCAACATTCTCATCGGCTGCGGGCCCCATGCTCATTGTATCTATCACATTGACTTTAGCCATGCCTCAGAATACCGCCACCCGAAAACACGACTCCATCACTCCTTTTGTCAAAACCAATCTTTTGTTGGTACTCCAATGCTCGCCTCACTCAATGCCCACCTTGGGTATGAACAAGGACATCAAGATGACCTGGAATCTCTCGCGTACGTTCTCCTCTACTTTTTCCTCCGAACTCTACCATAGGCCAAGGTCAGGGCCTCGAGTGATATCTTGCAGCAGAAGCAGAATTTGCATGCACTTATTCTGGACATTCCAAGCGAGTTGAAGACCTTTATATCATACACCAGAAACCTTGAATACAGCACCAAGCTGGACTACAACCTCCTCAGCGGGTTGATGAAAACCCTTTGTATCCATTCACCTGAGACACATACACAACTCGAGTGGATGGATAACACCGACAATATCTCTGCTCTGAAGGTAAGTCGTTGACTTTGCTCTTCTGTGTCTATAGTAGTGTATCTAATCAATTTAACAGTAACTACTAACGAGCCACTTGGAAAATGTCTCCACCACCAATGTTTAACTCTTTCAATTTCTTCCTGTGATTACCATCAGGGCCTGCTTCCTCAATCATTCTCCATCTGGGCCACCCACTCACTGTAACTAGGCAATAGCACGGGTGTGGGACACCTGCAGCGGGTCTCGGGTACGGGTACCGCTCGGGTACGGGTACGGGTCCGTGCCGTGGATACCCGCACTAAACCCGTACCCTCAGCGCGGGTATGCGGGTACGACCTGCCAAATACGGCAAGTTCACCCTTGTTCAACGTTCAACGTTCAAGTACAGTCT
>JBBPSB010000555.1:0-15648 GCA_038093375.1 Xerocomus brunneocitrinus
TGTGATGGATATCTCGTCCCGTCCAATCATGACAAAATCCTCTGGTGGCTGGACGTCATCGGCTGTGCTGCGAACGCTCACGCAGAATTTGGTGCGATGCTCGCTTGACACGTGTACGGTGTCACATTTTGCATCTCCACAAACCAGACATTCCCCATCGGTACGAAAGTACCAGAAACTCCAGGGGTCAGCTTTGGACCGAATGAAATACCTGTTGGAAAGGCATTCCATAACACGAGGAGATGATCATGCAAGAAAACTGACCATCTGCCACTGATGTGGTCTACAATTGTGGTCGCAGGAACGGTGATCATCGGACGCATGTTATTGGGATTGTGGAGTAATGTAACGAACATTTTTTTGCGGAATTGTTGGGCATCGGGCAATGGAGGTTGCGTGAGGAAATTGGCGCCGTCGTAGTGAGATTCGTTCTGGATGTAGAACTGGGAGGAAGTTCGTTCGACGTTCTTAGCGTATGGGCTAGGGGGAGTGGATATCATCCGCCACCACTCGTCGGCTGCCTCGCGGTTGACGAATGTGATGAGGTATGACCACCTATCATGAACCTGTTTCGTCACCGGAGTTAGTGGTGAGTCCAACTTAACAGGTCGATAACCACTGACATCTTTGAGGTATGCATAGAATGGTCCCATGGGGGAGTCGAGGAGCTGGTGACGAATGATAAAGATCCCACTATCACATACGATCTAATATGTGGAGGCTCACCGTCTTGGTTTCCTCCAATGGTAACCATGATACAGAGGGGGCAGGGGGCATTATGGAAAGCCGGACAAATTATAGTCGCTTGGAGTGCTAACCCAGTGCCCACTATCGGTGTAGTGGTACAGGGCTAGGGGGACGCCGAGGAAACCATGGAATAACAAACGGTAGAAAGATACGTGTAGAGTATAGGACATCGAACTACGAACCTCAACATTTTGCATCTTACATAAACGAGATCTCTGACCAACATCTCAAGCAACTAGTTCCCAAGCCTCGCCCAGACCCTTCGCTACTGATTCAACATACTCCCAGATCTCACCGTTAACCTGCTTCTCTGCGCGGGTAATGAACCTGTCCTTGAGATCATCGAAAAGTACGTCCGAGAATCTGGACAATTTCGTCGCCTTTAGGTCCTGCGCGGCATTGATATGGACGGTGTAGTCCCCAGGAGCCGCGATGGATATCTTGTCCCTTCCAATCATGACGAGCTCTTTGGAGTCGTTGCCCTGATTACGAACTCGGACGCAGAATTTGGTGCGATACTCGCTCGATACATGGATGGCGTCACAGTTTGCGTTCCCGCAGACCAGACATGCACCCTTGATGCGCAAGTACCAGTGACTCGAAGGTTCATCTTTGGACCGTATAAAATACCTGTTGAAAAGGCGATTCATTTAACACTGAGCAGATTGATGTGTCCACGAAACTCACCATTTGCCACTGATGTGGTCTGTGATCGTGATCGGAGGAAAGGTGATCGAAATTTTGTGACCTGATCTGTTGAGCGGTGTAATGAACATTTTTCGGTGGAATTGCCTGGCGCTAGGCAATGCGGTGTGGGAGAAGAAACTGGCGACGCACAGGCGGCTGTATCCAGCCTCCTTCTGGGTGTAAAACTGTGGGTCAATTCGTCCAACGCTTGCAACATAGGGGCTAGGAGGAGTGGAAACCATCCGCCACCACTCGTCAGCTGTCTCGCGGTTGGCGAACGTGATAAGGTATCGGTAGCAATCCTGTTCCTCCTGTTTCGTCACCGAGCTCAGATCAGTAGTGACTTTGACTGATAGGTTGATAAATATTTACGTCTTGGAGGTATGCGTAGAATGGTGCCATAGCAGATTTAAAGGTGTGGCAATCGCTGACAAGAATCCATCCGACTGACACATTATATACAGGCCCACCAGTGGAAAATCGTGCAAGGAATCAAGTCCACCGGGACAAAGCGTCACGGGAAGTCCGCATCATAGAAAGCTGGGCAGCCGTTCCCGTTGGAAGCATACGTGGTTGTCCGGCCTTCCATACTGCGTGGAAGTTCGAAATGGCGCACCTTTGAGCCTGTTCCCTTTCATATTGCATCTAGGATTTCCGTTTGTCCCTGATCAGACGGTGCAGGACATTTTGGCAGTTCTTGACAATTTGAGAGTGGGTGTAAAATCGTTCGAGACTAACCCGTAAAAGTAGCATTTAGTTGACGGGGTCTCACTGGCACTTACGATCTAACATATAGTCTCGTTGTGTTGGTCTCCACCAATGGAAAATCACCCAAGAATTAAATCGGTCGTAACGTACGTGCGCCGGGTTTGAATATTTTCTTTTGAGATGTGACGACCAGAATTTCATTGTTCGAGAACAATTCCAGTGATTGAGACCCGTGATCAAGCCAGATGACCAGAGGAACGGTCCGTTGCCAATTGCGTACTGTCACGTTCCGACGCCTGCCGTGTCTCCGTTCTGAGATTCGCTGCGGAAGTAGCCAACCCTCCGTGTTTCGGTGCAGGGTCAAGCTTGGGGTCATTGCCATCGTTTCAGCGGAAACAGCAATTTTCGTACGACTCGGAGTTCTGCCCACTACCGTGGACTTGCATGACTAAGCCAATCCCTCATCAATCAACCAAATCCCAACCCTCGCCCAACCCCGTGGTCACTGGTACAACATGCTCCCAGATTTCACCGTTAACTTGTTTCTCTGCGCGAGTAATGAACCTATTCTTTAGATCACAGAAAAGGAGGTCTATTCCGCCTTGATATCCTTTTGTCGCCTTCAAATCCCCCGCGTCGTTGATGTGGACGGTGTAGTCCATCGGGGCTGCGATGGATATCTCATCCTTTCCAATCATCACAAAGTTCTCTGGGACTTGAAAGTCATCGGCCAGGTTGCGGACTTGGATACAAAATTTGGTGCGATACTCGCTCGACACGTGGATGGCGTCACAATTTGCGTCTCCGCAGACCAGGCATGCGTCATCGGTACGAAAGTACCAGTGACTCCAGGGGTCAGCTTTGGACCGAATGAAGTACCTATTGAAAGGTAGTGCATCTAACATTAAGCAGGTCATCTTATCACAAGACTCACCATCGGCCACTGATGTGGTCTGTCCGCCACCACTCATCCTCCGACTCGCAGTTCACAAATGTGATGAGTTGTCGGTTATAGTCATCATTATAGGCCTGTTTTGCCACCGAGCTTCAGGTTAGTGGTTACTTCGATAGGTATGTCGACGGTTACTGACGTCTTTGAGGTATGCGTAGAACACCATAGAAGATTTGAAGTGCGCGCTGGTACTTGATCGCTGACCAGGATCACACACATACGATCTTATGTATACAGCCTCACTGTCTTGGCCACCGCCAATGAAACATCACCTCAGGAACTGAGGTCGTATTAGAGAGGAGCACCGTGTGAAGAGCGCGTGTTTCGGAGCGCTGGAAGTTCGAACGCGTTTCCCCTCTACTACGGCCGCACGATGGATCGGTTTCTTGGCGAATGCCATGCCGGCTTTAGTACTTGGAACGAATACAATGTAGTCATGAGAAGCACAGTGTATATTGGGTGTGTTACAACTTCATTTGTTTTCCTTTCGCTGCTTTTCTTGCGCTCATAATATCGAGATCCCGACACTTTATTCCGGATATTGGGGTCACTTCTGGGCTTCGAATTGAGCATAAGTCGCGCAGGGAATTGAAGCCGACCCGTGACACAAGTCAAAGGGAGTACCGCATTATGAAAAACCGGATTTGAAAGTCCAGAATGCTGGATAGATCTTACAGTTTTTTTGGATATTGGACTCGTGATCGATTGGGATGGGTTCGTGTAAGTACTGTTGCGTTCCAATGCACAATGCCTTGTTTCAAACTGACTCCGGACAACCCAGAACTCGTTTGTTTGAGTGCATTTACTCGGAACCAAAGCATCAGGTGAGGTGATGCATCACTGTGAGTTGCAGGGGAGTCATACTGGAAGAGAGGTTCACCCGTAGTAGAATAGACCGCAGTTACCGTCTCACGGCTTTTCGCCCAAAAATTCTGGACGTACGTGCCTCAAGTGATCAACCATTCTGCATGTTGCAAAAACATCGTAAACCCATCATGCTTATTCTGCGACTGAGAGTCAGGCCTCAATCGACCAGTTCCCAAGGTTCGCCGACGCCCCTCTCTACTGATTCGACGTACTCCCAGATCTCACCATTCACCTGTTTCTCTGCGCGTGTAATGAACCTCTTCTTCAGATCACCGAAAAGTAGGTCTGTTTCGCCTTGATATCCTTTCGTCGCCTTCAAGTCCCCCCCATCGTTGATGTGTAGGATGTAGCCCTTGGGCGCTGCGATCGATATCTCGTCCCCTCCAATCATAACAAAGTCTTCTGGCACCGGAGAGTCGTTGGCCGAGTTGCGGACTCGTACGCAAAATCGGGTGCGATACTCGCTCGATACATGGATGGCGTCGCAGCTTGCGTCTCCGCAAACCAGACATTCACCATTGACGCGCAGGTACCAGTGGCTCCAGGGGTCAGCTTTAGACCGGATGAAGTACCTGTTGGAGTGGCAATTCCAATTAACATGGAACCAATTGTCATGCAGAAAAACTCACCATCCACCGCTGATGTGGTCTGTGATTGCGACTGGAGGAAGGGTAATCGGGAATCTTTCACGGCTTCTCTCCAGTGAGGTAATGAACATTTTTTTGTAGAACTGTACAGAGTGGTAGATGGCGAGAGGGCTGTGCTTGTTTTGGACATAGAGCCGGGGAGAAATTCGTTCGACGATTCCAGAGTAGGTCGGGGAAGTGGATATCAGCCGCCACCACTCATCAGCTGTCTCTCGGTTGGCAAAGGCGACGAGGTATCCGTGGTGGGTGCTACTGCTAGCCTGTTTAGTCATCGATCCCTAGGTTAGTGGTACGTAGCTCTGATCGGAAGTCAGTAATCACTGACATTTGTGAAGTAGACGTAGAATAGATCCATAGTGGATTTGAAGAGTTGGCAATAGTTGACAAGAACCACTAACACGTACGGTCTCATATATATGCTCATCGCAGTGGCCTTACCAATCGAAAATTGCGCAAGAAACGGGGTCGCTCCATGACACGGGTCAGAAGCACTGTGGGAAGACCGCAGTATGGAAGACCGGACAACCGCGCTCGTTCGACGTGGTATACACGGCTGACCAGCTTTCTACGGCTTCTACCGTACGGGAGTCCGAAATGCTGGAGTTCGACAACGTTCCTTCCGACAGGATATCCAGTAATTCCGTTTGTCCCCTCAACAGACTGTGCCTATCAGGCAAGCCACGATAGTTGTTGACATACAATGATCAGACCCAACAGCAAACTGGATCTAGTGGTCGTTGACGAGGATTCCATTAACACATACAATCTAATTCTCCTCGGAAATCGAAATGTCCAGATGAGCAAGATTGAGTCATGAATGGCGTAGAAGTACCAAGAGAAGAACACACGGTTCAGAATGTTGGAGTTTGAATGACTGAGATTTCATTGTTTTAGAGAATTTCTGACTAGGTGGGAGTCATGATCGACTGAGATGAACGGCCTGTGGGTATTTTCATGTGCTGGCACCAGCATTGCCTTCCGTTTTGACCGCATATTACAGATGGCGTGACGCATCCTTGTCTTAGTATAGCCAGACCCACAATGATGGACGCTGGGATGTCAGCAAAACATCTGTATGAAGATGTAGGCTAGGGGGTCGAAAGAAAATGGAGGACGCCGCAGATCGATCAGGGAACATGTAAGTAGTTTGCAAGCATCGGGGTTGTGACAGACGGAACTATTCGTCCAAGCTCTGATAGCTTACGTAACCTTTGTACGCTCAATCAACCAATTCCCAAGCCTCGCCAAACCCCTTCTCTACTTGTACAACGTATTCCCAGATCTCACCATTATACTGCTTTTCTGTGCGGGTAATGAACCTGTCCTTGAGCTCATCGAAGAGTAAGTCTGAGGTTCTGCTTCCCTTTGGAATCCCCTTTAGGTCCTGCCCGTCGTTGGCACTGTGGACGACATAGTCCCCGGGAGCTGTGATGGATATCTTGTCCCTTCCAATCATTACAAGTTCTTTTGAGTCGTTGTCCGGGTTACGGACTTGGACGCAAAATTTGGTGCGATACTCGCTCGACACATGGATGACATCACAGTGCGCGTTTCCGCAGACCTGACATACACCCCTGATGCGCAAGTACCAGTGACCCAAGTGGTCAGATTTGGATCGTATGAAATACCTATTGGACAGGTATTTCATCTAACATTGAGCAGGTCATCACGTCACGAAACTCACCGTCGACCACTGATGTAGTCTGTGACCTCGGCTGGTGGAATGACGATTGGTTTATCCACGTTTCCAGTCCTGATCCATGTAAAGAACATCTTTTCGTAAAACTTTTTTGCGTTGGGCAATCCGGTATTGGTGAAGAACCAAGTGACGCAGTTCTTGTCCCTGTCGTTCTGGACGTAAAACTGAGGGGAAACTCGTTTAACTTTTCCAGCGTAGGGGCTAGGCGAAGTGGATATCATTCGCCACCATTCATCAGCTACCTCACGGTCGACAAAGGTGACGAGGTATTGGCCACAGTAATCGGTGTGCGCCTGTTCCGCCGAGCTTCAGGTTAGTGATCTAGGGGCATATTGGCGTTTACCGACTTTGAGGTAGGCATAGAACAATCCCATTGCTGTTTTCGAGTGCTGATGTCGATGATTGTTGATATGGATCTCACTATCACAACACGATCTAATATATACCCTCGGCCTCCAATCACCCAAGAAACGCGTGTTGACCCGTAATACCATCGAAAGGCACTGTGAGAAGACGATGTGTTCCGGAGTTCTCGAATGGCTCTTTCAAGATACTGTACTATTTGATAAAGGACACCCGCCACGAACGTTTCCAGCCATCCACGTAACAATACGTCCCGGATCCAAGCGTCGATTGCTACCACTGGCATTAAGATTGTTACCATCGGCGCCGGTTTGCAGCCAAGGCCTAGTATGTGCTATCGAGGGTACTCGGGACGGCCGGGAGGTAGGTTTGTTCCGACTACGCACTCCCTGCTCTTTTTATCGGAAAAAGGGATTATACTCACGTTCATGGCGCGATTCCGACTCTTTGTTCCATAACATGCGAAACGACGAGATTTCAGCTTGACAATGGGGCTCTCAGGTTGCTGCTGGGCATGGAGACGATAAGGATCAATGCGGTGGTTTGCTTTCATGTCACCTGCTTTCCTTGATCACTTAACTCCATCAATTGACACCTGTAATAGACTTGAATACAATGCACGGCCTAAGCTGACATCGCCCTGTAAACATTGTTAACCCAATATCGTACTTTCCTTCAATCAGCCAGCTCCCAAGTTTCGCCTAGACCCCTCTCCACTGATTCAAAATCATGCTGTTCACCCGTTTCTCTGCACGGGTAACGAACCTTTTCTTGAGATCACCAAACAGTAGGTCTGTTTCGTCTTGATATCCTTTTATCGCCTTCGGATCCCCCGCGTCATTGATATGGACGATGTATCCCTTGGGGGGTGCGATCGATATCTCGTCCCTTCCAATCACAACACAGTCTTCTGGCACCTGAGAGTCGTCGGCTGGCTTGCGAACCCGCACGTAAAATTGGGTGCGGTACACATGGATAGCGTCACAGCTTGCGTCTCCGCAAACCAGACATTCACCCGTTGATGCGCAGGTATCAATGACAGGTTCGGCTATGGATCGGACGAAATACCTGTTAGAATTGTATTCCAATTAACACGAAACAAATCGTCATGCAGGAAAACTCACCATGCACCGCTGATGTGGTCTGTGATTGCGACTGGAGAAAGGGTAATGAACATGTAGGATTTTCTCTCCCTTGTGTCGAGCACCGTAATAAACATTTTTTCTGTCGAAATATCCGGCACTGGACGGGTGGGCGTCATCTGCCACCGCTTATCAACCGTCTCTCGGTTGACGAAGGAGATGAGGTATCCGTATTCATGATCACTGGCTATCTGTTAAGTCGTCGAGCTCTAGGTTAGTGGTGGCTCTGACTAGTTAGTACAGGAGGTGTGACTCAACAAGTATGGGATAACAACCGTTTAGTGGATGGCAATTGCGACTGGGCGGTATCTGTGATAGCGGCCGAAATAAAGTTCTTCAGCAATCAAGCGCCGAAAACACGGCAAAAGCAACGTGTAGCACGCGTACCACAGCTTCTTCGTTTACTCTCTTGATTGTCGCCAACGTCAATGTCGTCGGCGATGAGTGGTGCGTGCTGAGGAGACAAAGTTGCAATGGTGCTGATTACTGGACAAGAATATTCCCAATCCATTGAAATTGATGCTGGACACTTGGTAAATGCACTGTCGTTTACAGCGAACGGCGAGTATCTCGTCAGTGGTGGGGATGGGGGTGTTCAAGTGTGGCGAGCGAAAAGCGGCGAACGCGTAGCGACGATGCAAGCGAGGCACGTTTACTGTGTCGCTGTCTGCAAGGATGGTAGATGGATCGCAGCGGGGTCATACTACGATGGCGAAGTGTCGGTTTGGGACACGACAACCTACGAACGAGTCCTTGCGCACAAGATCGGTAGAGGAGCCATCCGCGACGTCGATTTCTCGCCGGACTCGTCTCGACTCGTCTCCGCCAACAGTGATTACGCGGCCACGATTTGGGACATCGCAACGCGCCAAAAAGTGCGGACACTCGACCATGGCGGGTCGGTCCGTGCAGCCAAATACTCTCCACAAGGCGACCGAGTCGCGACAGCCGACAAACACTCCGTCCGAGTCTGGGACAGCGACGATGGTCGCTTACTTGTCAACGTCAAAGTGGGACTGAGCCCTTGGCGCGGTCTCCACTGGTTCAACACCCACTTCTTCGTCATAGCCGAGGACAACAAAATCAAGCAAATCGACGCATCCACTGGGTCAACCGTCTCGGAGTGGTCAGTTCCTGCCACGGACAACTGGTCGTGCATTGCCCTGCCGCAACATGGGAAATTCATAGCGTACTCTACTGGGGACAACATCACGTTCTGGGACACCTCCACACACACCCAACCTGGCCTCATCCCGCGGAGCAGCGAAAGATGTTCAATCGCATTCTCTCCAGACGACCGGCTTCTTGCAGTTGTTGTACAGGAACAGAAAATTATCGTCAGAGCTCTTTCTCTACTGAAAGTACGTCCTGCCTACTTCCCACACATGGTCAAGTTTCCCATTCTCATCTACACCTCATACACAAGGAGCCAGACATTCGTATTGAAAACGCTGCGCTCAATGCGTGGAAACAGGCCCAACTCACGGATGCAGAAGCGTTACTCACTGCAGCAATCCCGACGTCCAAGGATACAGCCCATCACATACTTGCTAGTCGAGCCCTTGTCCGGGCACGCTTACGACAGTGGGACACAGCGCTCGTCGATGCCGAGGAGGTGCATGTTGCTCTACTCTCATATATGTAGGCGCTGACACCATTTAAAACCAAGTCCATCAAAATTCAGTCATCCGTCGTTGGTTACATTGCAAAGTGTATGGCTCTTGTTGGCAAGGGGGACACACACGCGGCATATCGAGTGTGCGATATTGCATTCCAGCTCCATTCAAACCATGTTGCCATTCTCCTTCTCATCAAGGTGTGTATTGTTTGCGATGCCACTCGGTGCTCATTCAACTTCCTCTCTCGAGTCAGGCTGTTGTCCTGTTCATGGCTGGGGAGCATGACGATGCGATATTACGTATAGACGACCTCATTCCTACGGCGTACTTTGACTCGACGTTCTATGTAGTCCAGGCATGTGAACCATGTGTTATCATTCGGTAGCGTCACTGATGTTTCAAATAGGCATACATGCACCTTCTCCTTGGGAACTTGCATATGGAGGGCGGTGACTACGAACGCGCGATACAGTCGTTTGAAGACGCGCGAATTAAACTTGGTAACCGCACTCGTCCACCACTGTTGATAGTCTCATTGGTATATACCCCACCACTCGCAGTATATTGAAATTGATCCTAATTTCTGACAGATTTCGGGGTGGAGATTTGATGACCTTGGAATCACAATTCAACAGCGATCGTGTGAGGCCCTGCTTTCGGCGGGTCGCACTAGGGAGGCTGGCGAGTCTGTACTGCGCATGGTGGATCAGGTGATCAATATATCTGAGCCCATCAGGACATGGGCTTCTGGTGAGCCATTGTTTTATCCGTCCTTCCTTCCAGCAGAATTGAAATTTCACTGCAGAGTTCATGCAACGATGTCTTTCTACGCCGGAAAACAGTGACAACACGAGCTCGGTGACCGCTGCCCGCAACAATGTATCACACCCTATGACGCCATTATCGAGAGAGTGGGCAAGATTAAGACTGATAACTGGAGTGTGGAAAGATGCCTTGACTGCCGCTCTCAGTGTGAGCATTCTTTTGTCCTTGTATCCCTCACACACCTGACGTTCGTTTGGCCTGTAGTTCGTGCTCCCGAGATCCACAATATATCAAGTTATATGTGAGCATCTTGAAATGACCGGCCATGTGGTGGACGCAGTTGCGTGTTTCCACCAAATGTGTAGTGAACTGGGACAGGAAATGGACGGCAAGCAACCAAATTGGACTCACGGTGAGTGATCATATGTACAATACAGGGGATATCCACCTGACTAGCCTGGATCAGAGTTTAAATCTCGTTGCTGTGGGAAACTAGAGGATCTCGGGGATAGTTCGATGAATGCGAGACAATGCGACGAAGCCATCTCGCAGTACACGACTGCACTGTCACTAAATCCAACTACCCCCCAAGACCTGCTGTGTAAGCGGAGCAAAGCACACACAGGCAAAGGGAAGTGGGAGGATGCCTTGAACGATGCCGGAGAGGTAGTTCACTTCAATTCATTTGAGTTCTTGCATGCTAATGGGTGTTACTCAGGTAATCAAGCTCGACCCGTCTTCTCCCTTGGGTTATGAGAGGAAGCATGCAGCTTTACACGGTATAGGACGTTATGATGATGCAACAGACGCGTTCGAGGCAATGTTGTTAAAGATGTCACAATCATCTAATCCAGAGATTCAGGGTGAGGGTACTCGCATCATACTGATATCTTTCTGTTAATATCCTCTCGCAGAACGATCTCGCCACTACGTCAGGCCAGAAAAGACGCAAGAAAGGATCCGCATAGCTATCGAGGATACAATTCGTGATTCCCCATTAGTGCTGATCAACACTGCTTCTGGTCGCCTCTGCAACAAATTAGAGCAGGCTTCTGCTTTCGAAACCACGCCAACCTTTACGGAGCTCATCTCGTCCATGACCACACACATCGACAATGCTCGTATTGAGCAGGAGGTCGGGAAATACTACCGCTATACCACATTTTCACATAAGTGGGAAGCCAATGAGCCTTTGTTTGAAACCGTCATCGAAATTCTGGTGTATGGTCTTGAGGCATCTCCCACTCACGAAAAACTCCAAATGTTCTGCAAGATTGTACGAGAGGCGGGATTCAATTGGGCATGGAGCGACACGTGCTGTATCAACAAAGGGGATCATTTCGTGCTCCAAGAAGCGCTGGTCAGCATGTTCCAATGGTATGAACGTTCTGCGATGACGATCATCTTCCTCCGTGGGGTTGATCGACTAGCGCTACGTGGGGCTCTGACCAGGAGCATATGGAACATGCGGGCATGGACATTACAGGAGTACCACGCATCGAAGGTGGTCCGAATCTACACCGAGGATTGGACACCTTACTTGGGTCTTGAGATCTACAACCACAAGGAATCACCCGAGATCATCTCGGAGATGGAGGAGGCAACAGGTATCTCAGCTAGAGCCTTGACGGCACTCCGCCCTGGGTTGGACAACATACGCGAAAAGCTTCGCCTTGCCTCCACACGTCAGACAACCCGGGTTGAAGATGCAGCCTACTCGTTGCTTGGGATATTCTCTCTGTCGCTACCGGTTGTGTATGGCGAGGGAGACAAAGCGCTTGGGCGGCTCTTGGCTCAGCTACTCACGAGTTCGGGAGACATGAGCATCCTTGCATGGACGGGGAGATCCGGCAACTTCAATAGCTGCCTTCCAGCCAGTATCGCCGTGTTCAGCGAGCCTCCGACCTCCCACATACCGCCGTCCGTCCTCCATGTTGAAATGAGAACAGTTACTGCTGGATTCCATCTGTTCGACCTCGCCTTGGCTACAAGTTTGTATGACCGACTGCAAGAACTTCCCGTACCATTAGTAACAGGACGACGGATTAAACTTCCATGTCTCGCTTTTAAACTTGGGCGTGTCTTGGTCTCTTCTCAGAATGGGCCTGTATGTGCCTTCCGCGCACGGACAAACGAACTCGGGGTTGTGGAAATTAGGACCAAGGAGAATCTTTCTCAGTGCAGTTCTTTATACCTCATTCACCCTTGGATCAACTTTCTTCTCCACCAACTACCATTCCCTGACCCCAGTGGCACGTATCCAGTCCCCCTGGACACTGCATCCCCCTCGCCTCCTGTGTCTGTGTCGTCTTCGGAAAAGCAGATGCGTGTCCTCCAATTCATTTCTCGACTTAGGCAACCGTTTGGTGCTCTGTTACTCACGCGGACTCGCCAGAATACGGAAGAATACAGGAGGGTTGCTACAGAGAGTCTGATCATAGTGCAAGTGCAGGAGATCACACATACAATGATGGATATGCTGATACAGGGTGTACGGATGTTGGACGTGCTTTGACGATTCCAGGAGGTTCTCTCTGGGCGAGCTCCCTCTGCCGCTCCGTGGCTTTCTTACCTGGAAGAATCCGCATACTCTTACCGCGGTTCCAATACAAAGGCGCACTGTTATCACATCCGTTGGGATGAGTTACTGTACTTTCTAATAGAGGTGTTTTCCCCGGATATGGATATTCTGAGCGACGTACGGAAGCCTCTCCCAAACCCACAATGCATTAGAGACGTAACAGCAGTCGGCAACGGGGTTATTTATGTAATTGTCGTGGCGTAGCGCTCTTTCCACTTTCCAGCACAGACCAAGCCATACTCGTCGATCATCTCCACGTTCACAGAATCTTCACTCTCTTTTGGACATTGATTTGCTCACCCTTGGCACTGTCGACCACCAAGCGGCGCGCACCATGGACCCCTGGGATTTCACCTCCTCTTGGACAATAGACGCCCCCTCTTCCTCTTCCTCTGCCATGGTTTACGAGACAGCGTCCGCATCCACACCTTCTCCTCCTCCAAGCCCCGGGGAAGACGATGTGTTAATCACGGTGCAACCTCCCAGCTCGTATGGGGATGAATCGGATGATCATCGCCTTCCCAGTTCCCCGCCACACTTGGGGGGGAGTGCTCGCGTATCTAGCAAATGGTACACACCGGTGCGTTATTTTGTCAGTTCGAGATGAGTAGGGTCGAAGTATTTCGTGTTCTCCAGGACATGCCACCACCCCGTGCTATAGATGATCAACCTCGACAAACAGGCGCTCAGGCCCAAGCTCCAACTCATGTTCCTATGCCACCTGGCCCAGTGAGTCATGCCAAATGTACTAGTAAACGTCACTCGACAAATATTTAGACTGTCGTTCAACTACCCCTGTTCGACACATTGATGGAAATTATGCGTGTAAGTATCTCTCACCAACGCCTTTGGCCAGCGATGATGTATGTCGACGGATAGGAACACCGGCTGGCACAGCTTGCGACAGTGGATCAGCAACGTGAGTTGATGAGGTACATGGGTGGCCTCAATGATTGGCTTGCAAGAGATGTGCAAGATCGGCAAGCCGAGTTGCGGGGTGTCATTGCTCGCATCGATCAGCTAAGGGAAGATTTGAACCGCTTGGTCGTTGGCGTAGCACCAGGTCGGTACTAATACCTTGAATACATGGATTTGACATTGATATCGACATCTCACAGCGGAACCTATACCTCAGTCGCAGGCAGCAGGCGAAGGCGCAGGTGGTTCCGTTCCACCTCCCGGTGTTTGGTCCCCGGTGCCAGTTCCTATTGGTTATCATGTTGGGTTTGTTCCGCAAGTTTTTCCCCAACCTCCTGTAAGACCTGAGATAGAGCAGTCATTGCACTGGCACTCTCCCATCATTCCTGAACCTCCGAGATGGGATACGCCAGACTCTTCGCGGTACGACGGCCGCATGGGCCCAGCAGAAATGCCATATGAATACCCACCGCCGGGCATTTCCTTCGTCACTATCATGCACACCCTTGCAGTCATCACATCTATCGTCCTCGCCCTGGCGGCGTTTTACCGTACTGGGCCCATTCAAATCAGATGCCAATGTGAGGAAGGCATCACTGTTCGGTATTCTTGCTATTGAATCTGCAACGTCAGATGACCTCAGCAGCACTGTAGGGTCGCCGACATCCATTGCAGGATCTGCCTATTCTCACGGAACCGCCGAGGGTCAGTATGCGATTATCGTTTTTGTAACATGGCACTTATCGTCTGTTCGGGCAGCAGCTTCTTGTTACTCTGATGGATTGAGTGCCGCCTCGGTCGGTGTTCAGGAGGGTCTTTCGGATGGTATGTTTCCAGATCACTGCCCGCAGCACCGCTCAACAGTTAGATCTTGTGATTTCTCTGGCTGACTTGGCACGCTTACCTTTTCTCTTCTTAGCCATCGAGAGCATAGTGACATCTGCTATCACCCACGCGGGGAGCGGTGATGTCGTTACTTCATTTGCGGGTTCACAATTCCCTCTGATTGCAAGCACGAACAGGTGAGGAAAAAGTCTGATCAAGCAGAACAAGGCTAAGTAAATTTTCAGTACCGCAAACGCTGCTACGAATGTGCATCCCATTTCCCCGACGGGTCCGCCGGTGCTTATCGCGTTAGTCACGGTGGTTGGAGGTACACTGTTTGGTGCTTGGTTGATATGCCAGAGTAATAAGCGCATGTTTTCTTGCCAGCTTAAAGGTGAGGGTGCATAGTAGTTTAATTGTATCATTGATACCAATGGACTTCACGACCATCTGAAGCTGTCGTGGCGATGGCAGCCACTAATATGTTCCGCCGTGACCTCTGTGAGAAGACGTCTTCTGTCATGCCTTGGTTCGAACTGAGTCAGGACAACCCAAGGCTCGTCTGTTGCTCCTCTGTCTCACCACAAAAACATAGGTTGTGTGGGCACCAGCCACTGATGCTTTATCGGGTGCCGGTACAGAGTTACAGCCAGGAGTGGACATGCGTTTTGCCTGATACATGACATTGTACATCCATTGACCTTCTTCCGTGACCAAGAGCCAATGGTGGCTTCACTTGACCAGCTCCCAAACCTCGCCCACACCCCTCTCCACTGATTCGATATACTCCCAGACCTCGCCGTTCACCTGTTTCTCTGCGCGGGAAATGAACCTCTGCTCGAGATCACCAAAGAGTAGATCTGTTTCCCCTTGATATCCCTTTGTCGCCTTCAGATCCCCCGCGTCGCTCACGTGAAGGGCGTAGTCCTTGAGAGCCACGATCGATATCTCGTCCCTTCCAATCATAACAAAGTTTTCTGGTACTTGGAAGTCGTCTCCCATGTTTTGAACCCGTATGCAAAATCTGGTGCGATACTCGCTCGAAACGTGGACTGCATCGCAATTTGCATCTCCACAAACTAGACACGTTCCCTTGGTGCGCAAGTACCAGTGACTGAAGGGATCAGT
>JBBPSB010000556.1:0-15584 GCA_038093375.1 Xerocomus brunneocitrinus
CAAACTCGAGTGAAAGTCGAACCACTGGGATGCCAGGGCCACGGCCACATTCGCTCTTCACAAACATATCGGACCGCCGACGTAACATGCGCTCACTTGCAAGGTCTCCGCAGATACTAAGCATTTGTAAACCCCGCATCTTGGCCACCGCTACATCCAACGCATGTTCTTCCTTTCGGCGCGAGGATGTCATCATGTCATGAACGGTCAAGGAAACCACAGTTTCAGAAATTGCATCGAGAAATGTGAAGAGTCCTCTGTTGGTGAGACCATATATTTCCTTGAGCGTCACTTGGGAGAGTGTGGAGGTGGACGATGCTGTGAGATAGAGCAGGTCCTGATCGGATATGTGTGCTTTGTGGATGCAGAGTTGTGTCAGTGCGCACGTGGGCGGTCGTAAGAGGATTTGGCCCACACCAATGTTTCCTGGCTTGATATGCTCGACGGTGAGAGATCTCAATGCTGGCCAACATGCCATGCAGCGCGCAAGCTGGAATGTGCTGATACTATAATTCCAGTACTTGATCCATGGCACTAATTTCCAGAGACACTCGGTCCGGGTGATGGATAACGTGTGCAAATCTTGGAGTGCAGGAAGGGCTAAAAAGAGCGTGTTTGCTTCAATTGAATATCCTAGCGAGAGATCCAAACGCTGAAGATTACTTGTGGTACGGAAAATCGCGATGGCTGCTGAGGTAAACCCAGGCAATATCCTCCGAAGACTGTGCAGCGGGTACCTCGGATAGCAATTGTGTTGATCGAGAGCAAGATGTTGTATACCAAGTCCAAGCACAGGAGTGCCACGCAATGCATTTGCAAACGCACAAGGGTCCAGATGGTCCCTTGTCACTGTCATATCCAAAAGGGTGTCCCATCTGGGAGAGTCCAAACGAGCAAATAGAATGCTCAGGGAGCACGACCATTGGCGGCATACCTGCGCAAACGATAACAGATCACGTTGCCACTCCCATGTATCAGTGGCCTTGAATATCTCGAGAAGAATTTCCGTCGGAAGGGAGAAAGTGAACGTTCTCAGACATGCATCGTCCGTAGGAATGACTCGTACAATGCGAGTTGGTTTGTGATACGTAAGGGTTGTGTCCAGAAAACTTGAGTGTTTAAAATCCAGAGACAAAGAGATAGTGTCTGGATATATGGGGTACTCGGCTTCCAAAAGAACACAGACTGACTTGCTATCCCAAGTGCGTAGCTCCTCATCCGAGCATCGAGACACGAGCTCAATGCAACAACCACAACGAATGACTTCGAATGGAACTGTAAGATGTGGGAGACTCGTATGGTTATATGGAGGTGTGTGGCGGGCATGACCCCCGGGCTTAAGGGTGGCGCCCGGTTGAATAGCCTGTCGACATGGCGGTGCACGAGTGGGTGAGGATGAACCACAAGCCAAAAGGGGACGCACATAATCATTCTTCTGAACCTCCATGGACGTCTTGCAATACAGCACGAACCTCACGGAGGAGTAGCGAAGTTGCGCTCCAGCGTCAAACACCACGGTGAGAGATGTTTCACTTTCGACGTGGAAACACCCGGAGGATCCTATTAGATACTCGCACAGAAAGATGGAGTTGACGGGCCTTGACTTGTTCTTGAACGGGCTCTTCATTAATGCCATTATCCAACGTGGCGAGCATTGAAATATTGACCCTTGTCCCCTAATCATCCTGCTGTTCATTAGTCAGCACGTTGATTTCGAATACCAGGCAAGTGAGGGTAGACCTCTACGGTACTGTCCATTCGCAGACCCAGAATGGCCTTCTCATCCCCTCTGATTGGCACTCGGCATATCGTCTAGGCGGCCCTTCGTTACTACTTGCACATTTGCGTGATACATACTCGTTCGATGGTGGAACCTTGCAAAGAGGGACTCAAGTCGAGGTTCAGCAGGTATCAGGAGGACTTGGTTTGGTTTCTGAAAGAGTTGTTCATCGCGAGGTGCTTCGCTGGAACGCGTCCCTTTACTTGGGGACGATGAACGAAACGGCTTTGGGCTCCACGAATTGTCTATTGATATACCACCGTGAGGAAACACACGAAGGCTGATCCTTAGTGGGACGTTTATTATCGCTAGAGCGTAGTCGGGCATCAGCGGGTGAGAAAAGGTGTTTCCCTGGCTATACAAGTCAAACGAGTCAACGACGTGCTTCGATCAGTTTCGCACTTAGCCTGGGTAAGCTGAGGCACGAAGCGGTACAGGGTGAAGTCTGCGTGTAAGCGAAGCGAGGCGGCGTCTCTTTTCCTCTTGCCGTCTCTTTCGCCCGCGCAGAGCGTAGGCTCCCTGCAGCCTCTTTTGTCGTCATCAGCCATGCTAGAACGCGCATTTCGTTTCAGCACGCGCACCATCTATGGCTAACCCAAATAATAAAATGCCCGAACTACGCTCTACCGAAATTCAAAGAGACGCGGCGCCTTTTTCACAATAGGAGGAAAAATCGGACACAGAAGCTGTCCTTCTCCCAGCAACATTGGTGTAGCGACGACACCAAGCCATTGTGAACGGCAGCGAGCTGTGGAGATTGCAGCAAGGCAGCTGCTACTGGCTGAACGAAAGGATAACGATGCAAATGCCGCAAACGAGCCCACATGCTGCTCTAACGGCACGACCGGGTACCCAAGACGGACTCGAAACCTTTCGTTCCCTCTATTTCTTTCATTCTTCTTGCCCACCTCGGCCTCACATGTGTTTGCTCTTACGCACTCTGCATGCGGTCACGTCCGGGGGATGCGGGCTCCATGTTTGGCCTCGTCACGCCCAAACATGGAATCTTTTCTCTGCCCACCATGGCCCCGCATGTGTTTGCTCCTACACACTCATGCGGTCTCGTCCAGATGCGGGCTCCATGTTTGGCCTCGTCACGCCCAAACATGGACTTCTCTACTCGCAATGCTACCGGCGCGATGATTTGAGTAGCCCTTTTTGGCTCCTAATGAATGGGTCTCGAGCTTCGCCGGCGCGTCGCCAAGGGCTCCTAATAATCGGGATCACAGCTCGTCCAGACCATCCACAGATCAGGGCCAGCCTCGGGCTGGAAACCCTGCGGGGTTTCACCCAAACCTCACATCATTGCACAGGGCATTTGCCCGCTGCTGTATCTAGTTCCGTAGTACAGCTACTCTCTACCTTCGAACGCACGAGCGACGAGCTAACTCGCAGACAGTCGTAACATGGGACAACATTTATGCCAGTGCATCTCTCGCCTCTCCGTTTGCCTTCCTGTGCTTTATTTCCGTCGTCTGAATGACGTTTTCAATCCGTCCACGTTGGTTGGCCAGCGCAATTGCCGATGAGTTGCTCCCGCGACTTATGAACCTGGAGAATCATTGCCAGCATGGTCACCTCACGGCAGGTATCCTCAATACCATTCACAAGATTCTGAACTCTTTTGCCCCTTCAGCACAAACAATATTGTTATCCCCCAGTTCCACCTCGACGAAGTCAGTAATTGTGTTCAGACCACCAAAAAGCCAAGATGGCTCTATTGGACGAGCTGGTCGGCATCATGCCGTTCACTATTGTGTCTCCGCGAATATCGGAGTGCTAATACTTATGTACACGCGCTTGTGGCGTGAATGTATCGCTCCAGGTTCCTCCGAGTCCCGACCACAATGACAGAACCTTCACGACGAACAAAGAGTAATGCCCATTGCCCACAGGCTTTCTCAGTATAGACATGCTCAGGATGGTGACCCCGGAAAGACTCCCCATGGATGCTTGTTCACCGAATATCTTTAAGTTCTTTGGTACAGAGATGAGCACATTTAGGCTGGTCGTTTGAAAGCGAAAGATCATGGGGCCCTGCTGGCTGACAATAAAAGATGCCATTGTGGAAAACACATTTCGACGGAAGTGTTTCCTTGAATGTACTTAACATCCGTGCGGCCCGGATCTGTGCTGACATGAATCAAATACCAACCTATCGTTTACTTATATTTTTGAGAAACAAGCAAATCAACCCAGCCTATCAATTTGAACCACTGAGCATCCACCATTCGAAACCTGCATAGCACGCACCTACAAGTCACATCTAGTCTACTTGATTGAATTCGACCAGCTGCCATCCAGGCCACTCTGAATCATCATCATACCCACTCATCTCCGGGACAAACTCGAGTGAAAGTCGAACCACTGGGATGCCAGGGCCACATTCGCTCTTCACAAACATATCGGACCGCCGACGTAACATGCGCTCGCTTGCAAGGTCTCCGCAGATACTAAGCATTCGTAAACCCCGCATCTTGGCCACCGCTACATCCAACGCATGTTCTTCCTTTCGGCGCGAGGATGTCATCATGTCATGAACGGTCAAGGAAACCACAGTTTCAGAAATTGCATCGAGAAATGTGAAGAGTCCTCTGTTGGTAAGACAATATATTTCCTTGAGCGTCACCTGGGAGAGTGTGGAGGTGGATGATGCTGTGAGATAGAGCAGGTCCTGATCGGATATGTGTGCTTTGCGGATGCAGAGTTGCGTCAGTGCACACGTGGGCGGTCGCAAGAGGATTTGGCCCACACCAATGCTTCCTGGCTTGATATGCTCGACGGTGAGAGATCTCAATGCTGGCCAACATGCCATGCAGCGCGCAAGCTGGAATGTGCTGATACTATAATTCCAGTACTTGATCCATGACACTAATTTCCAGAGACACTCGGTCCGGGTGATGGATAATGTGTGCAAATCTTGGAGTTCAGGAAGGGTTGAAAAGAGCGTGTTTGCTTCGATTGAATATCCCAGCAAGAGATCCAAACGCTGTAGATTACTTGTGGTACGGAAAATCGCGATGGCCGCTGAGGTAAACCCAGGCAATATCCTCCGAAGACTGTGCCGTGGGAACCTCGGATAGCAATTGTGTTGATCGAGAGCAAGATGTTGTACACCGAGTCCAAGCACAGGGGTGCCACGCAATGCATTTGCAAATGCGCAAGGGTCCAGACGGTCCTTTGTCATTTTCATACCCGAAACGGTTTCCCAGCTGGGAGAGGCCAAACGAGCAAAGAAAATGCTCAGGGAGCACGACCATTGGCGGCATACTTGCGCAAACGATAACAGATCACGTTGCCACTCCCATGTATCTGTATCAGTGGCCTTGAATATCTCGAGAAGAATTTCCGTCGGAAGGGCGAAAGTGAAAGTTCTCGGACATGTATCGTCCGTAGGAATGATTCGTATAATGCGAGTTGGTTGGTGAGACGTAAGGTCAGTGTCCAGAAAACCTGAGTATTTAAAATCCAGAGACAAACAGACAGTGTCTGGATATATGGGGTACTCGGCTTCCAAAAGAACACAGACTGACTTGCTATCCCAAGTGCGTAGCTCCTCATCCGAGGATGGAGACACGAGCTCACTGCAACCAGCACAACAAATGACTTCGAATGGGATAGTGAGATGTGGGAGACTCGTATGGTTATATGGAGGTGCGTGGCGGGCATGACCCCCGCGCGTAAGGGTGGCAGGGCCCGGTCGAATAGCCTGTCGACATGCCGGTGCACGAGTGGGTGAGGATGAACCACAAGCCAAAAGGGGAGCCCACATTATCATTCTTCAGCTCCATGAGCACCCTTGACGTCTTGCAATACAGCACGAATTTCACGGAGGAGTAGCGAAGTTGCACTCCAGCGTCAAACACCACGGTGAGAGATGTTTCGCGGTGGAAAAACCCGGAGTATCTTATTAGGTACTCGCTCAGAAAGACGGAGTTGACGGGCCTTGACTTGTTCTTGAATGGGCTCTTCATTAATGCCATTCTCCAACGTGGCGAGCATTGACCCTTGCAATCCCCTAATCGTTTTGTTCATTAGTCAGCACGTTGATTTCGAATAGACCACTCGTCCCAAAATGGCCTTCTCGTCCTTTCTGGTGCGCTCGTTGTCTAGGCGGCCCTTCGTTACTACTTGCACATTTGCGTGATGCGTTCGGTGGTGGGGCTGTGCAAGGAGGGAGAGGTCGAGGTTCTGCAGGTATCGGGAGGGCTGGGTTTGGTTTCGGAGTTGTTCATCGCGAGGTGCTTCGCTGGGACGCGTTCCTCTACTGGGGGCGATGGGCGGAGCGGCTTTGGGCCCCTCACGGATGGCCTCTTATTGATATCACCGTGAGGAAACACACGAAATCTGATCCTTAGTGGGACGTTTATTATCGCTAGAGCGTATTTACTATTCAGTAAGTCAAACGAGTCGACGACGTGCTTTGATCACTTCCCACTCACCTTTCCCCGAAACAGTCTATAACGACATGGGACGGCAATGTCAGTACATCTCTCCGTTTGACCTTCTGTGCTTCATTTCTTGCCATCTGAATGACGCTTTCAATCCGTCCACGTTGGCAAGCGCAACCGAGTCGCCGAATCCCGACGAGCTGCTCCCGCGGCTTATGTCCCTGCCAGCATGGTCAGGCATCATCAAAACCACTCACTGAACTCTAGTGGTAATTTTGCCCCTTCAGCACAAACAATGTTGATATCCGCCAGTTCAGCTTCGACCAGATCAGTAACGGTTTCACTGACAGGACGCCAGCTGCCTTGTCAAAACTGATGTCGTTTCACAGGTATAGCTATTCAGAGGATATCCCATAGATCATTGGACGCTGGAGGTTCCGACCTTCGGAGGGGTTCTGGGGAACTGGTTGTGAGTGTTGTGCCTCAGACATGATTTACATGTTGTTCAGTCAGATGCAGAGGCATGGGAACCGAGATCCATCCTTTCCCTTTGTCAAAATACAATGCAGGACGAATACCTGCAGCTTATCAATCTCAAGTGAAAATTCCAAGCGTTACTCCAATCGGGAACCCCAAGGTACAGAGATCCAACTTCAGAAGCAGACGGATTTGGTCATAGATCCACGGACGTCGCAGGCTCAAGTACGGTTTCACGTTCAGAGTAAGAGCGCGCATTATATGATCTACAAAGGAACACTCTGCGAATTCAAGAACGGACTTGGCGCAAGTCCGTGATTCAAACTTGTATTCTGATCGTGTGGGGCCGTGAGTGAATTGTTCCAGACTTGTGTGCCTCACGCACGGTCGCGGGTTACCTGACGTATGTCGCACTTTCACATGTACATAGCTTCACAGTGCTCCACTCCATACAGGAAACCATCTCGTCATGCGTGGCATCGTCCGAGTGACCAGGCGTTCCCTAAGACGTCTACTTGTGCTACCGTGGGCTCTGCATTGGACACGTGGCGCAGTGCTCGGAATGGACTTTTCCGGGTCCGATGATCCGGCAAGATGCTACGTTCCCGCCAGTAAGTTTATCGCAAACGATCATATGCGTTCACATCAGTTGGCACGCTGCTTCGGTGAACGTGCTCAGCTCGAGAGTTTGAGGCCCGTTGTTACACACAACTATCCGCAAGCTTTCTACCTCTAGTTCTGCCGCCGAGAGCGGTTTTCACGGCAGGTCTGTAGCACATGACACGCATAACGACCCCCCACACGCCAAGATCCGCTGATATGGAAAGCAGTGGCACCCTCTGTTGCTCGTGACGGAGAAGTCTACGACAAACGCACGGTCACCGGATGTCTATCGCTGTGCTGGCAAAAGATCATGCTGCTCTGTATAAGAAGACTGGGCCACTGGAACGAGGCCAGTTCGTCGAGCTACTCTAGCGATGAAATCCTCGTTCTTTGCCCTTGTCGCACTCGCCATCTCTGTCTGCGTAGAGGCAGCAACTTATTCGAGGACGGCGAGCCTCTCTGGGCAGTCATTCCTTAATGCGTTCACCTGGCAGACGATCGCTGATCCCACGCACGGGCGGGTGTACGTGCTATTGTTCGTCCATTGAAATGTTCGTCTGATGGTATAGTGCGCTAGGAACTATGTCAACAAGGCGACAGCTCAAGCGGACGGGTTGTATTCCGTCTCTGGAAATACTGTGACATTGCGTGCGGACGACAAGACCGTCCTGAACCCTTCCGGACTGGGTCGAAACTCATTTAGGCTCATGTCCAATAACCAGTACTCCACCCATGTTGCGATGTACGTGGATGAATATCATTTCCATATATTCTCTTGGCCATGCTGAACGAACACTAGTTTCGATATCGGCCACATGCCCCAAGGGTGTGGGACATGGCCTGCTGTTTGTGAGTTGCTTGTCTTGTTCGACTGTACAGAATGCTCACGTATTTATTTAAAGGGTCCGTTTTTTGTTTCGCTTTATATTTGGACAGTTGATAACGCTGTCCTCGTCCGGTCTTGTACACAGGGTATGTCTGTTTTAAGATTCGAGACTTGCAGGGAACTAACATTGTTTTAGGAAGTCGGCGCTAATTGGCCAAATGAGGTAAGGGTTCGGGCGCGTCAGGCATGAATGCATCCAACGTTTCGCGCACAGGGAGAAATCGACATCGTCGAGGGCGTGAACAACGTGACACCGAATCAATCCACCTTGCACACGAGTGCGGGTAGGTACTTCAACCGCGGGATTAGCGAGCTGTGCCTCATCCTCCCCCAGGTTGTACCATGCCATCTTCTCGAACAATGACCGGGTATGGCCTTCACGTTGCTCAGTAGCCCGCCTAGTCACCTCTATTGTAGCAAGAGCGTGTCAACTGACTGTGACGTCTACGACAATAACAATGCCGGATGTGGCGTCAGAATCAATGACAACAACAGCTATGGACCAGACTTTAACAACGCTGGTGGTGGCTGGTGAGTTTCATTTTCGTTCCTTTCCTTGCAAGGGTCGATTGGAGTTAATGTTGATCGTCTGACTAGGTACGCCATCGAGCGAAGTTCCTCTCACATTTCGATCTACTTTTGGAAACGGGGCAGCACCTCTGTTCCCTCCCAGGTCAAATCCCCGGGAAACACTGTTGATACCAGCACCTGGGTATGGGATCCGTACTGATGTCTGAAGCGGATCGCTGACACTCGAACAGGGTACGCCTACGGCGTACTTTCCGAACACGGATTGTAATTTCTCGTCTCACTTTGGGCCTATGAACATTATCATCAATTTGACGTTCTGTACGTGTTTCCCTCTGTCTGTGTCGTACACCAATTGATGCTGGGTTTTGCAGGCGGTGATTGGGCTGGCGCCGTCTACTCCCAAGATGGCTGCCCGTCGACTTGCGTCGGTGAGTCCTAAGCAGACCTTGCGAGCTAGGTCTGAGTGCGGATGATGACTAGATTATGTGAACAACAACCCGGGCGCATTCTCAGGTGCCTACTTTGAATTCAATGCGCTCAACATCTATCAGTAATTTGTGAATACATCGCTGGATCGATCCTGTGGAGTTGTCCTGCAAGTTTGTACGTTTGTGTTTGAGTCGAGGAATTACGAGGATTGCACTTTCCAATGGTTACGTTACTTAAGTCAAGGCTGTCATAGGTGTTGTAAGTACATACGTTGTACGGTCACCTGACCAAGACACGTCTTGATCGTGGACTCTTAAGTTCATTCAAGATCGAACTCGCCCGACGTCAACATTATGCCTGAACACGAGATCTATGAAATACTCCACAAGAACAACACGCCAAACCTCCCGGATCTTGTCGCTGGCGGGGGCGCTGAAGGCAGGAGGACGAGAACGCAAGAGTTTGTGGGCGCGGAATGGCTATGCGTGAAGCCCGAACTCTGTTCCTTTCAACATTACCGGCTCGTTCAAGGGGTCATTGGTCGCTCGCTGGTCAAATTTGAATGCACAAAGCAACTTGTAACAGGTATCTTGGACGCATTGAAAGGTGCCTTTACTCTCATCTTTAATCAACAATCCATTGACATTTGAGTCTAAAGCTCACTCGCACGCGTTCGAAGTTGCGAAGCTTTTGCATCGAGATATAAGCATTGGTAACATCATTCTCACAGATGAGGGCAGGGGTCTATTGATCGATTGGGAGATGGCGAAAGAAGTGAACGAGATCGTGAGAAGGCGACCTGATCGTACGGTATGTCGCTCAGTACCTTTATATCTATCGTGTGCTGATGACCTTCCGCCTGAGTAGGGAACATGGCAATTCATGTCTGCGAATCTACTTCGGCACCCTGGCGAGATGCATACGTTGAGCGATGATCTCGAGTCGTTCCTGCACGTCCTAGGATGGATAACTCTGCGCTACGTGCCAGCCGATGACAGCTTTCGACATATTGATCGCGCAACAGGCTTGTGCAAGTTTGATGAATATTTTTCGGTAGAAGGACGTGGCGATGAGGGTGGGCTCGGCAAGTGTGAGGCCTTGCGGGGAGGCTCATACCCATCGCCGAAGCTTAAACCAAGACGGTACACCCCACTCTGTGAACTTCTTATGGACTTGAGCATGCCCTTTAGATCGCTCTACGCTGTGCGCCCACCAACAACCGAGGACCGCAGGAAGATGTGCGATCTGACAATTCAGTCCGACAGGAGATTGGACCGGCTTCGCAGAGCAATCAATTACTACGATGAAGATATCCAATGGTTGCTATCTTCCTCTTTCTTCATCAACGAGATTCAGGAAGCCCTTGACCACAAGGACTGGCCTATGGACGACAAGGCTGATCCAAATCTACCGATTGCTTCACTGACCCGCAATACGGAGAAGCAGAAGCAGAGACAGACCAGCAGGCTTCAGAATACGCAGATCATGTTGGAAGATTCGATGGCATTGTCAAGAAGCTCAAAGCGCACAGGTAGTCTAATTCCGGAGTCGGGTTCAAAACGTCGTCGCGGTACGCCCGCCGAATCGATTAATCAAGCTTGACTATGCCCTAGTTCCTTATAACATTTCTGAAGTTGTGTTTTCTCATCTGAATGTATGATAGCAGCTGCCTTTTTCAACAGCCATCGAAATCATTGACCCGAGTCTAATTCGTTTCTGCTGTGTTAGTGCAACCCTGTACTGTAGTCGCACCAGCATTCGGTAGCATTCTATTTTTCGGAGGAAACCGGGTGCCACTGTTCCGAAGCTCTTGTCTGATTGCCCATCGAAAAGCAGGAACTGGCTGAGAGATCTTGAAAGGCCTTGTCGTTGGAAAGCCAAGTCCTTTACCTCAGAGTTGATTTGACTGCGGTTTGGGCGGTGAACGGGCTGGTCCAAGTGTCTCTGCAAGGGTCTTCTTCCGCTTGGCTGGGAACGGAATGTAGCATTGATTCGAACAATGTTCCATGGGTTCGCAGCAAGTTTTCCCGTCTACTCAAAATGATACATGACCATCCAAACCTAGAGGTTTCTTGAAACCTAGCACAAATGTCACTTGACGGAAGAAAACAAATCGACTTTGCACTCCTCCCTCACAGGCGGTTACGTCTGCACCGATTACACGCCAACATGTCACAACCCTGACAACGCTATGTCGGGCATCGATGAATCCAAGCCACACTGCTCAAAGGGCCACCACTCACAAAGAGATACAATGGCAGATAGTATTCGCAATTCTCACAACGTCCACCGCCGTTTTGGTAGCGCCATTGGGCGTGGTCGCAATCGTGGTCTACCCTCAATCTCTCCATCATGTCGTGGATCATGCGTTCTCGCATGTCGTCGGCGTGTGGCACTAACTTGGGCCGGTGTGCTTGTCCAGAGGCTGGTGCTGTAACTGGGTCGCTCGGCGTTCTCGTGGGGATGGCTGGTGTCGGTGCTGGGCGTCCCTTGGAGCTTGAGGCAGAAGGCAGATGAACTATGGGTTGCGTAGCAGATTCTGTTGTGTGTACCGTCCACTGTGCAGGTTCAGCCAACATCGGGTTCTCTGGAGTCGGTGCGATATTCGTTGGTCGTCCATTGAAGCCCGTAGTGTTAGGCAGGCGGACTACAGGTTGCGTATCAGATGCTAATTCAGCCGGCGCGACGTGCTCTGACGTCGGTGCGCCATGTTCTGGTCGCCGATTTGAGCTCGATAAAGTAGGCAGACGGACTAGAGGTCGGGGAACGGATTCGACCGGCACGAGAGCCTCTGGAGTCGGTGCGATATTGTCTGGTCGTCCGGTAGGCAGACGGACCGCAAAATGCATAGGGGATGTTGGTTCAGCTGGCACGAGGCCCTCTGGAGTCGGTGCAACATTTGCTGGTCGTCCATTGGAACTTGAGGCAGCAGGCAGACGAACTACGGGATGGGTAGGAGGTGGCAGCTCAGCCGGGGCGATAGTCGATGCATTATTCACTGGTCGTCTGTTCAACCTCGGGGCGGTGCGGGAACGTGTAGCTGCTGGTGCAGGCGCCCTGGGTGCTGGTCTAGCCTGCGCGATGTTTTCCAGCCGTTGTTCGACCGTCGCAAATACAGGACGCGCCGGAACAAAAACAGGGGGAAGGGGTTCGTGGAGATGTGCTCGCCATCCTGCGGCAGGCGCGGGTCGTACGACCCGTTCCGGATTCATCCCATGTTGCGCATATGGAACGAAAGGAGGGACAAAGCGGAGACCTACTGCCCAGTGAGGTCGTACGATCCTTCCCCGATCCACCCTGAGCTGCGCATCTACTCTCTGCTCGGCAGCCGCGAGCAACCTCCATTCGTCCCACTGTCGACACGGACACGTCTTCCATCGCGCCCGACAGAGGTAGCAAAACTCGGTTCTGCATCTGCATATCATGTGGAAGCAACCAAGGTTGAGCTCGATCATCTGTGAGCAGCCTGGGCAGCGCGCCCAGCCAGATGTGCGGCTGAGCTCGAGGATTTCTGTGGCATCTGCATCGGGACGACAGACATGTGTCCAATCACCGTTGTGTTGTTCGCGACATTTGCCACATGTCTGCCTTCCACATCCTGACACAGGGCAGGTATAAACTCTACTTGCAGAATCAGCTTCTGACAGGGGTCCCAAGAACCAGCTACAGGTAGGAGAGGAGCAATAGACACGTTTCAAGGTGCTAAACTCCTTTTCCTTTTCCTTGAATGTCGCGATGAGTGTCTGTGAGAGGTAGCGTCGAACTTGAGTGAGGGGAATGTTCTGCTTGCAACAGCGGGGAGGAAAGAGCGTCTCATCTCGCGTGGCAGACTTGAATAGGTCTATGACGCAGTTAATATCGTAGTAGTGACTGCAAGGTGCCCGGATTTCCGTTCCATAAATTGGGTCCAGGCAGATGACACAGTCGTGACCCGTTGGACTGACAACACCAAGACCTGAGCAAGCAATACAGACCTGAAGAAACGAGAAAGTGGACCCACCGATTCATTCTCGGTATGTTTATCACAACATTGTTGGTGCTTGTCGAGCTAGGCTCGTACAACGTCTGTGAGCCAAGTTCCAAATATCCCTCAGAGTCCACCGTTTGCCTATTTAGTAGTTATGGGCGATCGCCATCCAAGCGGAAAGAATTCCCCTCCTACCCAATATCCCCATGCAGTTCTTTACCCTTTCCTTTGATATCATTCCTTGAGCGTATCATCCTCAACCGATTCTGGACGGAAATGACAAGTTCACTCACCTTTCGTTGCTGGACCGAGGAAGTACTACATGTGGTGTCTCCGGTGGACTCTGGTCAACCTCTTCATGTTGTTTGCGTTTCTTTTTCTCTCGCTTGGTCCGAGTCCTTCAAATGTACACTCTCAACCGATTCTGAAAGGATGTCGCGAAATCACGCACCTCTTGCCGGGTGCGCGTGTTCCCACCCCCTCCTGGTCAACATCGATATCCGAGTCCTCCGCAGTCGCAATCCGCTCCGCCAGCATCCGATCCTGGTTGAACGCCTCCAGCTCGCGCGCCTGCTGAATCAAATCATTCAGCGCAACCTCGTGGTCTGACAACTGTCCCCCAGTGCTTGTTCGGTTCGTCAACGCTGCCTGTATTTCGTCTCTCTCCTCGAGACTGAGGTGGTCCAGCAGTCTCAGCAAGTCCTGCTCATAGGTGCTTTCGATCCCCCGCCTCAAAGGCAGTCGGGAGGGCCCAGCGATGCTCATGGGAGAAAAAGGAAAGAATGCTGGGGGATACGCAGCGTGCGGCGATACAGGTTATATGACCGCCATCATCGACACGTGGGCGTCGATAGACAGTCGGACTCATCGACTACATGTCTATCCCACGAGAACGGCACACTGAATATTATTTTATAGATGGAACAGTGTGCTTTCTGGTTATTTTCTGTCTGCATGTATTCTGAATGCGCTACTCACTGTAAACCCGGTACAGATCCAAGAACCAATCCAGCACACACTCTACAGACTTTATCCCGGGCTTCTTTCATTACGGTCTTCATTCCTCCAATCGCTTCTCTCACTTCCTCGACAAGAAAACCAGGAGAATTCCGAAGGTAGCTGCGACGAGAATCCTATCATACTTGATGGGATCGTTCGACGCGAGTTCGATCACCTTCTCGCTTTCTTGTCTGGAGGGTAAGTTCCAGTTCCTACCTCGCGGCGTATGTGGATAAATCATCTTTTTTCTAGTTACGTTGGCGAGCAGCAGCGGGAAGAATACCTCAAGTTGTCTGCTTTCTTTGACATCTCCCACGGCTTTCAACACGCTGTCTCGGAACTCGATCGCATGTCCTCATTTGATACCTCCCTCAAGCTCCAGCTTGGCCGCCAGTACCGTGTTGACCACTGGGTTGAGTCTGCGTTTCGGGACCTGATGTCACGCCCACTGTCATCCATCTCCCACCTTGAAGCCTCTCGCATGGGATTTAAATGCTTTTATCAACTTGTTCACACAAAGGCGCTGATCGAGGAGCACATTCGTGTTATCGCATACAAGGAACCAAATGTGGTCCCACCGTCCAGTTGTATATCGCCGGCTCAATGTGCGGCAGTCTTGAAGAATGAATGGTGGAGCGACTTTGCATGGAACATTCTCCATCCAGATATTCCGTGTCGTAGCCACGAGCTGGTGTCATGGCTAGAAAATACAGGCGTTCCTGGTATCTGTGCTGAATGCACACAGGTAACTGTCTCTAGAATCAAGCATGCGGATGTGTCCCAGCGTGAGGAAACCTTGAAGGACATTGCCGTACGGGAAATCATGAAGTTACAGACAGGCGGCTTCGTTTAGAGCTCTCTCGTCTTTAGCGTAGCAATATTACTCGTATACGACTAACTAGGTGATTATGAGAGTTGAAGCCGTGCCCAATAGCCCCCGTGCATTTAGACCGAATGACATTGCCCCCCCTTACCTGAGCATCAAGTACTGTCCAAACGAACTTCAATCCATATGCATCTGATTAGCAGCCCAAGACGCAGTCGAACAAAAAGGCCACATTCACGAATAGAACAGCAGTTTCCGCATCCCGCTCACACCCGCACCTCGACAATACACCCAAACACCCTCCTCACACGACTCTCCTACTAAGCAACAAGGTATGAGCACCATCCTATTTCACAAAAACAGATGCAAACCGCTTTCATGCGTGCGCGTGTCTTGGGATACCGCGCACAGACGTCGTCGATGTCAACATCGACCACCACGTCCTCGTCGTCCTCGTTCACGAGCGTCACGTCCGAATCCATCACCCGAATCTCGACGTCCTGTTCTTCATGCGCTCGCGTTTCGTTCGTTTTCCCGACGTCGTCCTGATCGTCCATCGGCACAACCGATCCACCGTCGTTCACGGGTCGACGCGCCTTGGGCGGAGGCATATACGTGATCACGCGCGGCTTCGCGGGGGGCAGATCCATACCCCTTGTTCCCCTAATCAGCCCCGCAATCGGGAGCCTGAACCG
>JBBPSB010000557.1:0-15571 GCA_038093375.1 Xerocomus brunneocitrinus
TCCAAAGTACATTACTGATCACCAGAGACCTGGATGTACACGGCGCAGCCAGGAACCGTTGGACACCTCCATACCGCCTGGCGTCGATACGGGCGCGCCAAACCGGCACGATCGCGGATATGTAGGGGAGCTCTCTGCTCCCTCCGAGGTATAATTGAATGAAGTGCGCCACGGCGTGCCTGTATGGGGATGACGTCTGCTTCCGGCCCTAGGTCGTGTGAGGTATATTACTTACTGACATATCCCCTGTTGGGACCCAGTGCTGTGTCGGGGTCGCGTCGTTTCAGAGGGCCGAGGGCGGTCAAGTTGGCTTTGTTTTTTTTTCGCAGGGGCGCCATCCATCCTGGAAACACGTGTCTCGGGGACTCGACGGTAGAACCTTTCCCCGTCTACCGCCATACACGAGTCACACGACCTCGCAAGGTTCGATCTGCCTTGTGACCTTTTCCTGGCTTGCTCATTTGCCATACTTATGTCGAGCACATGTAATACGCACACTCCATCTGTGGATTGTACGACTGGAACTGCTACTTGGTCGATCGCTGGCAAATGCATTCCTTGAGTTCTGATATCCAAGTCCACACGTCCCGATAAATCAAATAGCCAACGGCAAAAAACGCAAAACCAACAACGTCGTACAATTGGTACACTCATGTCGGGACCAGCATAAAACTAATATACGTATAGGGAAGGAAGAGCTGGCAGGTAAGCGAAACGAACTACAAGTGGAATGAAGTTGATCCATGGAAGGGGCAGAGAGCGAAGAGACTTGCCAGCGATCAAAACAGGTGGACAGGCCAACATGTAGCCAGCTTGGAGCTTGGTCGAAGTCATGAAAAACGGCTAGTGTTATGATACACAAAAGACTGGTGATCCAGCCAAAGCAAGTGATGACACGCACCATATGATCATCTCGCTCTCAATTGGGAATTCGTAATTGCGTGGAATGCCCCAAATACTTGGTGACCAAACGAGGAAAAGTAGATAAAAATAGGATTCGGATTCAGACGCCTTTGCAATGAAGATAATGCCACTCTCTCTGTTTTGATCGTCGAAATATCCTATCAATGTACGTCAATGCAAGGACAAATTAATACATCTAGAACAACATTAATTGGTACCCACTGCCTTTGAGTTATTCCCTCCCTCTGGTGTCTTTTGCGTGAGCATAGAAATGATAAGGATGGTCAGGGCAATATGGCTTTTCCCACCGGAAGAAGAGTAGCAAGAGTGTGAACAGAGCGATGCAAACGGTGTCCAGCTTGACTAGTTTCAGAAAGGTGATTGACAAGCCGCACGACAAGTTAGGAAACAAACCAAAAGAGTTGAACAATGAGGACTGCTTTTCCTAAGTCATCAGAGGCACTCTTGTCCATGATGTCATCCTTTGCGATGACCGGATTTGATATACCCTTTGCATCAAGAAGCGACAGAAGTTCCCTGTCGTCAATTACCCTGATGCCTGTATTGTCATGAAGAGCAAAGCCACTCATAACCACGAAGTGACTATGGGTCCTGGTCCACCACCTGTAGCCATGGTCTAACTCAGTCGATAGCGAATGCACCATGGAAGTGTTTTGTAATCTCCTTGGCTACGCACCATTCCTTACACGCGACCATAACCAGAAACTCTGGAACGAAGAAGGCGATAAGCATCAAGGACCCCGGTATAGGAAGACACGAATCCAATTGTGGTGAGAGGGATGCACTGCATGCCAGACACGGATCAATAGAGTGAGGCCACATGATATCATAATTCTTGGTTCAAGCGGCGGTCGTCGTCGTCGTGACGTCACGTCAAGGGTGGTTCCTTGAGAGATAGAGAGATGAACATGAAGAGATAGAGAAAGAGGCAAGACAAGGGAAAGGCGCGCATACGAAGCTCCATGTCGGCATGCGTAATGTATGATTAGGGAGTGGGCCCGAGATAAGACGCTGTGTCATGCATCATGTTTGATAGGCTTCGATTGTGCCATGCAGTCCGAGGCGTACGCGTTCAAATCTGTTCCATGGATGTGCACAACCGAGGATGTTGCCTGTGAGTCATTAGTGGTCCTCATTGAGTCCCCAGTAAGTTTGAAGTTGTGACCAGCGACTACGCGTCCAGTTGGCAGAGATGTGTGGTCAGCAATCTACTTTTACTGACCTACGAATCCTATATCACTGAAATTGGCTTGAATCAACTATTCCAGGCTTTCTTGGAAAGGTAGCCATTTTCAAGTTGCTTACAGGGCACAGCCACAGGCGCGCCAAGGAACGCCAGGTCCCAACTTGCGAGGTTCTCACGCGCTCTCCCTTAAACGTTCTAGATTTTCACCGTCATGGATGGCAGTGGACGGTCAATCGACATCGAACTAGGAGGACAAGAAGTCATCACGATCGACCTAGACAACCTTGACCCCAACCCGGACGACGTGCTCGATCTACTCAAGGAAGGCCAATGTAGGGTGTCTGTGTGGGCAAAACTAGCCGGTGAGTATTGGCGGAGAGGATATCTTGCCGCTGCAGAGCGGATCGCACATTCTGCCATCGAATGTACGTGGTTATATTGTCTCGGGGCTCTCGCAATGCTTACAGTGCCCGCGTTCATGTAGCTTTGACTGCAAATGGGACGACGGCCCAGTCACCTCCAATATACGCGTTACTCGCCAATGTTCAGTTTGCGCATGCGCGGAAAGCACCAAAGGTGTTCCTGCCAGATGCTCGTATGCACTCGACATTCGCTCACATTGTGCTCCTCATAACGGCTATTCAGGAGAGGATAAGCTTACCGGCGTACGCTTAAAGGAGGAATATTATCGGGATGCTGCCCAGTTTCTCAATGCCGGAGAGAGGGCTGCAGCGGAAGGCGGGGTGGGTGTCGGTGGAACTCTAGCTTTTTTGACGCGAGGTATGCCATCCTCGCCTTCACAGCGCTTGAACTTAGCACGCTGCAGGGATCCAGCAATTGGCTACTCGATCCATGGATGATGCCATGCGCTCTTTTGAAGGTGTTCTTGCAGAAAAATCGACCAACATCGTGGCGCTCCTGGGAAAAGTCTGCTTTTCAGCTTAATTAGTGTCATTGGCGTTGACATGTCCGTGCATCACAGGCCCGGATTTTGTATGCAAGACGAAGCTACCCTCAAGCTCTCAAGTTATTCCAGCAAGTTCTCCAACTAAACCCGTCATGTGTTCCAGATCCTCGAATTGGTATTGGTCTTTGCCTCTGGGCGATGGATCACAAGGCAAAGGCAAAGGCCGCTTGGCAAAGAAGTTTGGAAGTGGTACGTAGCTTCCCGTTGCACATTCTTTATACCCTACCTGATGATCAGAATCCGTCCGAGTCTGCCGCCCAACTTTTGTTGGGTTTGGAGTCCATCAATGCGAGTAAGACGGGGAACCAAACCGAACAAGAACGCGCTCAGGCCTTCTTGGTTGGTAACAAATACATCGAGAAAGCCTTTAACGCAAACCAAAAGAGCGCTGCGGCTGCGAACGCATTGTGCGAATTGTTTCTTCGTAAAAACAATTTCAAACGGGCGAGTCTGCGTTTTTGGCACATGCCCATTAACTCTTCTGACACGCTTTCAGGCATTGAAATTGGCGGAGCGAACAGTACAGTTTGCTGACACACTCACCCTTTTGACTGAGGGTAATTTGAGAGCCGCTCGGGCACTACACGCCGAAGGGTCAATAAAAGAGGCGACAAAATACTACACTATCGCGACGGAGGGTCAGCCGAAACACGTACTCGGTGCTATCGGTATGGCGCAGATGCAGATGCTGAATGGTAAGTGCTATGTTGCATGAACCAGTCGGACAACTTGTAAACTGATGATTTATAGATGAAGTTGCTGCAGCAATCCACACTCTTGACACATTGATACAACCTCCAAACCCACAACGATCAATCGAAGCCACTGTCATACTTGCCTCACTTCGTGCTCACCCCCGGCCAGGTGTCTCAAGCGCGGACGTTGCGCAGGAGAAGCTCAAAGCACGTGAACTGTTTGATCGAGTTACCAAAGCCATCGAGCTGGACGATGCACGTGCCAACGGACATGCGAACACTTCAAGTCGAACAGCAAGCGTCCTGAACGATGACATGGAGATGCACGTTGAAATAGCGCGCTTGTGGCAGGAAGACAACATTGAACGGACCACCAAAGCTCTCCGCGATGCTACCCGAGTTAGCGCAGCGAGCGGTCAGACTGATCCTCGACTACTAAATAATCTTGGCGCTCTACAACACATGGAAGGCAACGTGATCGAAGCACGGACGATGTATGAAGATGCGTTGACAAAGGCTGCGATTCTCACTGCAGAGGACGGCGAAGCCATGTCGACATCCATATTGTACAATCTCGCCAGAATATATGAGGATGGCGGGGAGCACGCGATGGCCAAGGAGGCGTACTACAAGCTGCTTTCGCGTCACCCAGAATATGTGGATGGTCTGTCTTTCTATTCGACTTTCTCGTCGACAACTTTCCGCTAATAATTAACCAGCCAAGATCCGACAAGCACAGATGCTTGTGAGTCTTGGCCAGCCGGTCGATGCACACGAACTGCTCAAGCAGGCTTTGGTCACCCAAAACACCAATCTCAACCTCCGCGCATTCTATACTTCTTTCCTTCTTCAACACAACGTTAAAGGGGCAAAGGACTTTGTGTTCGCAACGCTCAAAGACCATGAGAGACATGATGTCTACTCTCTTTGTGCCGCTGGGTGGATCCTGTACACACAGAGTCGAGATAGCCGAGACCCGAATCCCAAAATGGTGGAAGAGCGAAAACGCAACTTTCAACGTGCGGTCGAGGCGTACCACAAGGCCCTCCAGCTGGACCCCCTCTGTGCGGTGGCCGCGCAGGGTCTGGCGATTGCGGTTGCGGAAGACGCGTTGGGGACGCTGAGTGGTCTACCTCCCGTATCGGCGGCCGACGATGCGCAACGGCGGTTGAAGAATTCGCGAGAGGCACTGGACGTGTTTGCCAAGATTCGAGAGACACTCAATGATGGGAGTATTTATGTGAACATGGGCCACTGTTACTACGCGCGGGACGAGTTCGATCGTGCGATTGAAAGCGTGCGTGATTGTCACTCTAGTTCGGCATCGAGCCTATTAACGATGTTGGCAGTACGAAACGGCCTCCGTCAAGTTTTACAACGGTCAAAACGTGCCAGTGCTGATGTGTCTATGTCGTTCTTGGTATACCAAGGCTACGAAGGAGCAGACGTCGGTGGGTATGAACACCGCGTTGAAATACGCCCAAACGGTGAAGCGCTTTTCCCTTCACTGTTGACGATGGTGTTCCGTTGGATCAACGAAGCTGACGCTACCTCTTCATCTCCGCTTAGGCGCTTCACCTTCAACCGAGCGACAAGGCGATCGTGTACAACATCGCGATGATCCAGCAGAAAATGGCGGAACTTATGTTTGGACTTGGACCTTCCAAGCGGACGCTCAAAGACCTCGAATGGGCGATCTCGCAGGCCAACCATGCCCAACGGTGCGTTTTCTGTCCGGCTTCCAAAGTCTCACCGCTGACGAAGTACTCGATCGTGCAGTATCTTTGGCTCATTGGCGGCAGACACATCGCCATTCCTGCCATACAGCCTCGAGGTGGCAGACCAGCGACGGAAATACGGCGAGAGTATGCTTCGTCGGGCAGAGGAGCATCTCACGGCGCAGAGAGAGTTTGAGGCGGAGGCTCAGGCGAGGTTGGATGCTGCGCGGCAGAAGCGGCAGGAGGAGAGGGACCGGCAAGAGGCGCTCGAGGTCTGTCATTCCTTTTTACCGAACGGCACGTTCTCGTTTTTCTTAATGCACTGCAGAGGGCAAAGATGGAGGAGCTGCGCATACAGGCCGAGAAGTTGGCAGAAGAGCGGCGGATTGCGCGAGAGCAAGCCCTCGAGTGGACACGGGAGGTCCAAATGGAGAGCGACGAGGAACGGGAACGAAAAATGAAACGATCGAGCAAGAAGGTCAAAGTCGAAGCCGAGAGCGGGGACGAGGGTGCGGTGACGCCGTCCGAGCCCAAGAAGAAGCGGAAAGGGAAGCTGAAGCGGTCTGGTGATCAGGGGGGCGAGGAGAACGAACAACTGTTTAGCGATGAAGATGTGGAGAACAAACCGGCGAAAAAGGTGCGTAGCGTTTGGGCATAGGATGGGTTGCGATGATTCACTGATGACCTTGGACAGCGGGGCGCGAAGAAGCGGGCCATTCGTGATGACGAAGATCAAGAGGCGACAGGTGGCCCGCGCAAGAAACAATTGTGCGTTCCTGCGACTGAGCTATGCGTTTTACTGATTCCCCCTTTCCGTTGCGTTAGCAAAAGTAAAGAAATCATCTCTGACACGGACGATGAGGAAATGTCGTAGCTGGTGGTCTGCAGTGCTCGTTGACGCAATTACACTAGTTCCCGCTCGAGTCTCTCTCGTCGTTTTAACTTGTCGATATATGCTCTCGCACCCTGTCATATATGAGTTGCTCTGATCATACGTACAATGTACCTCTGTTACCATGATTTTGTACCCCGTACCTTAATTTATTGAGGATTATACATTATCTCGTGGTTGCAGTTCAATGATCTGCGCACATGATATCATTTCTTGGTCACGACCAACCGACAGTAATCGACGCATTGGTTCACACAGGGGGAAAAACACGCCTCAGTGCTTGATCCCGGCGACCCACAAAGTTATTCCTGCCGATGCGAGGCCGACACACAGCAAGGCATGCTTTTTCCGCGTCTTGCCTGTGGTGGCGATACTTTGCCGCTGCGTTCCACAGGAATTGGATGGATGTGCATCAGGACATCAAACCCGCGTCTCGAGGACGTGATTGTTGCAACCTGCAAGGAGACCTGTGGATCCGACTAGGATCGAAAACGCGTCGGCTCTCTCCATGTCGTGGTTTTCGAGGGCACTCTGGTTCGTGGCACCGAAAAGGGAGCAGAGCTGGCATGCAAACAATATTCAGCTCTTCGTGTCACACACTGCACAAAGAGCGCGTTGTGGCCCTAGTAACAAAGAAAGCCTCAGAACCGAGGCCAACAGCTTCTAGGGGTGTATCATCGACCCAGGGACCCGCAACAAGGTATGTACGTGGTTTCATCGGAAAGAAGTTGCTAGCGTGCGTATCATACGCGTGAGTCATATTGTAAGGCAAGCGAAGAGGCAAAACAGGAAAACGCGTTACAGTAATAATGTGTTAGCCTCCTCTAAGTCCAGTCTGGTGATAGAAAAAAAAAGGTAAGAGTATCTGGAATAAATAACGTGAATGATATGATATGCCCGATTATATAAATGCGCGCAAACCATCCTCGTCCTCGGCACTTAAAACCGCCCACCAGTACTAATCGACCGCGTGGACTGCACGAGCCGCACACCCGGATACTGCTCATCCGCCTCGGGCAACCACAAACTCTCGCGCTCCTCCGCGTCGTCCACGCCTCTCAGGTACCGCCTCGATCGCGACGTCGAGCTGTTGCTCCGATGCCGCCCCGTGTTGGCGCTCGCATCCGCGGTGACGATCGCGGCCTCGGGACGCACGGGTATGGGTAGCGTCCCAGAGACGGGCGTCTCATACACCGTCTGCTCGCTCTCCGTGCTCCCAGTCGACGGGGAATACCCCGTGCTCTCCGACAGATTCACGAGCGAGCCGCTGTCGTTTCCAAGCAGGTTATTCGTCGAGGGGAACGCGGACGTGGAGGGCGTCGAGGGCGTCTCGAATGGGTCGTGCTCTGACTGTGTCGGCGCGAGGGGCTCGTCGTTGCCGCGCTCGGGGATGACGATGGATTGGACGCCGCGTCGTGGTGTCTGTGGGCTGTTGCGGCCATCCCGTGGAGGAGGGGGGAGCGGGGGTATAACCCCAGTAGGTGAGGTTGCCATCGACGTGGGTGGATATAGAAACGATGGCGGGACTTTGGTGTCGAGATTGGCTGGAATGGATGTCGTGCGGAGCGCGTGGACGGCATGGGCGTTGTTATTCCCTGTGGGTGCGTACGAGTGCACGACGTCCTGCGCCCCAAACTTGATCGCCGTCCGGCGCGGACTCTGTGAGGACGCTGTAAACTCTGATGCGCGATCCATCGAGTCCGAGCGCGCTGTGGGCATAGGTGCATCGTACAGTGCATGCCGCGTAAGCCCGTCATAACTATGGTCGGTATGTTGAAGATTGGACAACGGGAGCCCGTCAAGGTTGCCGACCATGCCGCCGCCAACCCCCATCCCACGGGATGCACGTGCTGAGCCAGTAGACCGGCTGGACTGGCTAAATCGTCGTGCACTCCGCGCGCGCATGAGGCTTCCGATGGTCCCAAATGAACCGCGGAGGGCATCCATGCCTGGTTCTTCCAGGCCCGTCATTTCCTTGTCATCGCCATCGCCATCGAGATGAATCGTCGCAGGTGTGTCCGTGTGTGCGCGCGCAGCCTGGAGCAAGAGTGTCGACCGTCGATCGAGCGATGTGAGTTTGGTGGGGTCGATCTTGGACATTTGGAGAATAGTGATTCCTACACAAATGGTCATGAAAGCGAGGACCAGAGTAATGATTTGGGACGCTGGCGCGGAGAGACCTTTGAAGAGCACCTGAGTTGCGCGGATGAGGTTTTTGAAAGCAAAGGAAATCGACACGTACAATTGTCGTAACCATTGAACAGAATGAAACTGTAAAGTGATGAGCATCATCGAGTATAGAGTCAATAGGGGACTCACATAAGACATAGTATGTCGGGGTTACTGGCGCGAAACACGTCAGAGAACGTTCAGGAAGAGCCACCGCGTGGACGGAACGTACCCATAGCTGTGCAAGAGTTTATGAATGAGGACATATGCGGATAAACGGATATAGCCACATACCTGTGTTGAATAATGCAAGTGCGACGTTCAAGTAATACACTTCTGTCACTGCGCAGTGTCAAAGGCTGAATGCTTTGGCGAACTTTGGAAGATACCTACCCAACGTTACGATCACGAAACCCATCAAGAAGAATATAAACCAATTATTAAACTGGATGTGTCATGAGGACAGGATGGTAACGGATATGGATGTACAGACCTGGTTGTGGCCCATGACGGTCGTGACGATGGCAGATCCAAGGCCGGTGGTGACGCTCACGCTGATGCCACCGATGGTACTGCAAACGGCGATGTACCAAATCATGTTTTTCTTACCATACCTTGGAGAGATGGCGTGAGTGAGGAAAGGGGAGAAAGAAGAAAGAAGCTGGACCTGGGACCGAAATAAAAGATGATACTTAGTGCAATGGATATCAGTACACTAATATATGCGAGAAATCCAGGTGCGATGAACAACTTTTCAAAGTTGACTATCAGGGAAGGTGTTTGTTCCTGTGGGCCTAGCGGGAGGTTAGGAAGGGAGGAGACGGATTTGGCAAGGACATGCCATTGAGAGCGATGATGACCGAACCAATCTGTATGGAAAGATGAGAAGTGATAGAGGGCAAGAGGAAAAGGCATACAACACAAAGGGAACATCCGAGCCAGCCGAAGAATGTGAGCTGCTCTTTGAGGAATATGGATGATAGAATGGCGCTGATTACAACAGAGAGGGCACCCATGGGTGTCTTGTATGCACGAGTGAGATGAGATTGGGATGGAAAGTGTTGGAGTACAGACCACGACAAGTGCCTCGACGAAAGCATAGGCTGAGAGAGATGAGAGTGCGTTCAGAGACAAGACAGAGACGCACCAGCAAAATTACAGAGTTCACCAAGGATCATCACTGGGATGGATGAATGGAGGTCGCGAATGAAAGGCGAAATACGTACTTATCATGCCAATCCACCATAATGGCTTCGGAAGTGAGGATGATGGGTATATGCGCATGAAATGGGACTCACTGATTTGAGGTAGCGGACTCCCTCGCCTGCGGTGTGCCCGGCCTGCGCGCGCAAGAGACCTTTTTTCTTGAAGACGAAGCTGGAGCCAATCAAGAGGCCGCTGACGACGGCGAGGATGATGCCGACGACCTGGGATGAGGTGAGATCGGAGACGGAAGAGAAGAGAAACGATTTTGACCTTGAGACTGGATGGGAGCTGTATCGTTGTGGACGAGCTCGACGTCGAGGACGTCGCTGTCGTTGTGGAGGTCATGGCCGCAGTCTATGTTGTGATGCCATAAATGGGAATTGTGACGAGTAAGAAAATAGGCTGCGCCTTTGGATATCATCATGTCCATTTCAGACGACTTCACTTTCGTGCCCGACGATGTCCTCGTCGCAATGCCGCCCCGCCCGCTCCAGCGGTACCCGGACATCAACCCCGCCGACGCCGCGATGAGCTCGAACCCAGATATCAAGCCCTGGCCTGAACCTGAGCTGGTGCGTATCACTTACTCGTCCTTTTGCTCATACCCACGCTCTATCAGTCAAGACGGTTGTTGCCATTTCGCACTTCCTCCCGCCCCACCGACGCCCACTCTTTCACCACCGACTTCACCCGCCGCACGCCCTTCCGCCCCGCCCCCTCCTCCGCCTCCCTCCGCTCCAGGCCCAGTGACGCCCAATCGTTCACCAGCGAAACCTACGCCCCCACCGTGTCCGACGTGTCTATCTCTAAAGGAAAAAGCTCGCTTGGCTTCTTCACCGGCATCATGTCCAGAAAGCGCTCCCGCTTCAAACTTGCCTCCACTGACTCCCTCAACGACACCGCGTCCACGTTCGCCACGTTGACCCCGAGTCCCTCCCAACTTTCCGTCTCCACCCACTCGCTGCATCGCGACCCAACTCAGGATACTCCCCCCCTTCCAGCAAAGAGGGAAAAGAGCAGAGCCCGCAAGGGTTCCCGCTTCGACAAGCCCCAGCCACTCCCCTCCCCCTCCAATGACGAACCCCTCCTTACAATCGACACCGATTTCTCACATATGGAGGACATCATCAACACGAGCTCCATTTCCGGCACAATCCGCGGTCGCCCTAATGCCTCCTCCGCTCCCTTCGACCCAAGCATTTTTACCCTCACCGGTGTCTCTCCACCCTCACCATCCACTTCCATGTTTACCGATCCTTTCAACTCCCCATCCGTTTCCTCAAAGCGCAGATACAGGAGCGACCACAAGATTTCCCCAAAGACCATCACCGAACCATATGAACCAGATATTGACCGTGAACACTTGCCCGATGAATGGTGGACCGCTCCAGAGAGTTGGGCCATAGAAAAAGAGGGCGCAGACGGCCCAAGTTCCGGTTCAGAGGAAAGCATCATAGCTGGCGGATCGCGAATAACCGAGGGCTCCTCCGTCATCACCGATATCACTGCTCAAAAACGCACTCGCAGAAAAATACATCATGCCCACAAACGAACATCCTCAGCCAGCTCCGGCAGGTTCCCATTCGTCCGCATATATCGTGCCAACGGCTCGTATCATGTGGCACAAATCCCTCCACTTGCAACCGTCGCCGATCTTACACCCTCCCTCAATGCCAAGTTGCGTGATTACGAACGAGAGAACCACAAGCTATACCTCAAGGAACGAGGAAGGGGTATGTAGACACTTGCATCACCTTGCTATAACTACATCTACTTCTTCAGAACGAATATTGGCTCCCACAGAGCGTCCCGCCGAGATCACCCGTCGCCGTTTAGAGCAAGCAGGTTATGATCAACTCGACAGTCTCGATTACCTTGCTGCCGAAGACATGACCTTTCTTCTCAAATTTGTGTACAAAAGTCAGCTGCTCGGCCCCCCCGCGGTATGTCCCGTCATTGTGATCCTGGGTGCACCACTGACTTCTTTCAGGCGGAAGATTTGAATATGGACAGCAACTTTGAATGCGTAGAGCTCACCGGATGCGGCCTGCCCACTATACCCATCATCTTTTATCAAAACGCGGCATCAATCGTATACCTCAATCTTTCTCGAAACCCCATGGTGGAGATACCCCTCGACTTTATTCAGTCATGTACCGCCCTTCGTGAGCTCCGCTTGTCTAATATGGCGATGAAGAAAGTACCCCAAAGTGTTCGACATTCAGCAAGCTTGCATCGCCTAGATATCTCATGTAACCGTATAATCGACCTTGACGACGCCGGGCTCGACCGCATACCTGAATTAAGCATTCTCAAGCTACAAAACAATCGAATGGAACAACTTCCCTGGTATTTCCCTAGGCTAAGGATGCTCAGGGCACTGAACATATCCAATAACAAATTCAGCCAATTCCCTTCCTTCATATGCGAGATGTCCTCCCTCAGGGACCTTGATATATCTTTTAATATGATCACGGAACTCCCAGAAACCATTGGCCGGCTGACTGCCCTGGAGCAGCTTATTTTCGTCGGGAACCGGGTATCCAAACTCCCTGGACAGTGCAGCAAGCTCGTCAACCTCCGAACCCTAGATTGTCGACGAAATGGTATTGCCGACCTTTCCGTCGTGCATACGCTCCCGCAACTTGAGAAACTACTAGCAGACCACAATGTTATACACGCCCTCGACCTCTCACACCTCTCACATAGCACGACCACTCTCGATGTATCGTTTAACGACATTACGCTCCTCAAACTCGTCCCATTTGCACAAACACCTTTCGCCCTCACCTCTCTTGACGTCTCTCACGCGAAACTGTCTTCCCTCGACGACTCTGCATTGTCGCATCTTTCTGCACTTCAGAACCTCAAACTCGACCACAACCTATTCCGGACACTACCCGATTCCCTCGGGGAGCTTAGTCACCTTATTACGCTGTCCTGCTCTGACAACCATCTTGATGTACTTCCCGAAACCATTGGCTCTCTGCGACGACTTGAAACTCTTGACGCACATAACAATAGTCTCAGAAGACTGCCAGTGTCTCTTTGGGACTGCTCGTCACTGACCTTGATCAACGTCACGTCCAACCTGATCGATACGTGGCACGATCCACCCGATACGTCGCTCGTCCCTCCTTCTGCTTCTGGTATATCCATCGATGGGCCATCTACCTCGCCAGGGCTACGGCCGCATCTGCAGATTGCGCGAAAAGTGTCGAGTGCAACGATACCTGGACCATCCAGCCGACCTTCCCCTCCACTCGCCTATTCGCTCGAGAAGTTGTACGTGGGGGAGAACCGACTCACAGATGATTGCGTCGCGCCGTTTATGATCCTGAGAGAACTTCGTGTCCTCAACCTTTCTTTCAACGACATACAAGAGCTCCCTTCGTCCTTTCTCCGCAATCTGACGAAACTGGAGGAACTTTACTTGAGCGGCAATCAGCTGACGAGTATACCGACTGAGGATCTGCCAAGGTTGACACGACTGAGTGTCTTGTTTCTCAATGGGAACAAACTACAGACACTACCCCAGGAGTTGGGTAAAGTGCAGAGCTTGACGGTGATTGACGCGGGAAGCAACATGTTGCGATATAATATTAACAATTCGGAATTTGATTGGAATTGGTAAACAACCCCCTGCACAAGTAACCACGACTGATGCTATCGCACGACAGGAATTTCAATCCAAATCTAAAATATCTTAATCTGTCGGGGAACAAGAGGCTCGAGATCAAACCTGAAAATCCCGGTACGAGATACCTCTCGGATCGGGTGGAAAGAGACCGCGCTCGTCTCGCTGGCTTTTCCGAGTTGACCTCGTTGCGCGTGCTCGGCCTCATGGACGTCACCACTGCCTTTTTGTCCAACATTCCCGAAGAAGCCGAGGACCGACGGGTCCGAACCTCGTTATCCGAAGTGAACAGGATGTCGTATGGGATCGCGGACACCCTCGGGAGCACTGGCTACCTGACCATGTTCGATCTCGTGCAGCCCGAGTTTCGGGGACACAAGGACGAGGCCGTGTTTGCCATGTTTGGTCGGTCAGACGCCCCACAAAGCAACAACCATCTGTCCAAGTTTATTCACGACCACTTTCTGCCGCAGTTCACCTCGCACTTAAAGCAGATCGACGAGTCCAAGAACGGGACGGTGCTCGATGCGCTACGTCGGACGTTTCTGAGACTCAACAAGCAACTGCACGACACGCTCTACGCTTCGGGTTCGTCTCACCGAAAAATGTCCCAGGTGAGCGCGTCGACGGCGGGCACGGCCTCGCTCGAGAGCTCGTACCGGGCTGGGGCCTCTGGGGTCGTCATCTACTTTGTGGGCAAGACCATGTACGTGGCGAATGCGGGCGACGCGCTCGCCGTGATCTCGATGCGGGGCTCCGCCGAGCTGTTTTCGCGGAAACACGACCCGTTCGATCGGCGCGAGACGGAGCGCATTCGTGCAGCCGAAGGGTGGATCTCACCCAAGGGCCTCGTGCACGAGGAAATCGACACGTCGCGTTCGTTTGGCTATTTCTACCACTTTCCTGTGGTGAATGCGCGGCCGGAGGTCGAGGGACGGCAGTTGACAGAGCAGGACGAGTTTGTGATTATCGGGAATCGGGGGCTTTGGGATTATATTTCGTATCAGACGGCAGTGGATATCGCGCGGTCAGAGATTGCTGATCCGATGATCGCGGCTCAAAAGTTGCGCGACTTTGCGATCAGTTATGGGTCGGACGGGAGCACGATGATCATGGTCATCTGCATTGCGGATTTGTTCCGCCCCAAGAAGCAGCCGACGACGGACTGGTCGATGGACGTGGAGGCGTACGGCACAACGTTGAAAAAGCGAGGGGGCAAGAAGACGGATATCCATGACCGCACAATCGCTCGGTTGGACTATGAAGTGTCACCCCCGGTTGGTTATCTGTGTCTCGTGTTCACTGACATTCGGAATTCGACGCAGCTGTGGGAGGCCAACGCGGGCATGCCTACCGCGATGCGTTTGCACAACAATCTGTTGCGTCGACTTCTGCGGATATGCGGCGGGTACGTCGTCAAGACGGAAGGCGATGCGTTCATGTGTTCGTTCCCGACCACGCTGGCCGCGCTGTGGTGGTCGTTGACGGTGCAGGTTCAGCTGATGCACGAGCAGTGGCCGTTGGAGATTTTGGAGTGCGAGGAGGGCAAGGAGGTGTGGGACCCGAATGGCAACCTGATCGCGCGTGGACTGTCGGTACGTATGGGCATCCACTGTGGCACGCCCGTGTGCGAGCCGGACCCGATCACGAACCGGATGGACTACTTTGGGCCGATGGTCATTCGCGCGGCGCGCATCAGCGGGAATGCTGCCGGAGGACAGGTCATGTGCAGCGCCGACGTTGTTCGGGAGATCAATGCACGCGTCACTGAAACAGGGCCCGACACGGAATACTCGGAGTTCCAGCCTCCGCATGCGATCGAGGCGATTCGGCGGATGAACATCAATGTGATCCCGGTGGGTGAGATCAAACTCAAAGGTCTCGAGGTCCCCGAGATGGTGTCGTTGATCTACCCTGGGTCTGTCGCGGGTCGCCAGGATGTGGATCTGACAGGCGGTTCGGCGAGCGCGCCGGTGCTACCGTGCGGCAAGGTGCAGGTAGGTATTGGGCAGATGCGCGAGCTGGCGATGCTGTGTCTCCGGTTCGAAGCGCTCGCGAGTGGTCGGGTCTTTCGGCCCTTTCCGAAACGCAAGGAGAGCATGGCGTCGCAGTCGTCGCAGCCGCCTCCGCCGGGGCTCGAGGACGAGCAGCGGTTGGAGCCGTGTTACATGTACGGC
>JBBPSB010000558.1:0-15505 GCA_038093375.1 Xerocomus brunneocitrinus
GGTATCAACTGGGAGACCCTGGTAGATACCCATACCCTTGGTGTGGGTATGGGTATATTGGTGGGTATGGGTATGGGTATGGCCTCATATACCCCAGGGTATACCCACGGTATTCCCTAGGGGTGGATTGTGCTGAGCAGATCACCGTCAGGCGTTTCACTTGGAGATAGGCGCAGTAGAGTTCCTAGAGAGGGGATTGCATGTCTAAATGTGCTTCAATGGGTATGCATAAATGGGCGTCTTCGAGGTAGTTGACGAGCTCCTCGAACTCAGTGGGAGTGGGGACGTCGCAGAAGTGGTGGGCTACTAGCGGAAGGTCTATGGAGAGGACAGAGTCATTGTGGGGATAACCGGGGGGTGGAATGGGAAGAGGAGAAAGAGAAAGAGAAGAGGAAGAAACGGGAGAAACATGAGAAGAAGGAGGGGAAGCGTAAGGTAAGCGAGGAGAAAGGTTTCTTGGTCTGAGAGGGAGAGTTCTTTGTTGAGGACATAGCGGACTTCTTCATGGAGGTTGGCGGACACTGCGATGGGGGCAGGGAAGGATTCTCAGTCGTGCTCCCAGCCAGGGTCGGCAAGAGTGGAAGAGACATCAGAGTCGACAGTCGGGGTGGAGGTCAATGAGGGGGAAGTCATTTTCGACGGGATGGTCATTTGGAGGTAGGAGTGGTGGGGGGAAAGACGGAGGGATGGAGTTTCTTATACTCCTCAAGAGCGGACATGGAATTCTTTAAATTCCACTCGGGCATCCAGGAGTTCTTCGGCCAAGTATCCTTTCCAATGGGTCAGGTACATCCGAGCCGTCGGGTTGCCACGGTGTCATATGATTTTGTCAATTTCATACTCCTCTTCGCTGTCAATGAGATCCGGAGGTGGTGCGGGGAAGTTTGGGCCGTGGATGCCATTTTTGTGATAGGGCAATAAGAGGAATGCGTGGAAGACTGGATGGATTTTCCAGGTTTTTGGAAGGCGGAGTTGATATGTGATGGGAGATAAGACCTTTACAATAGTGAAGGGTCCTTCCCATTTGGGTGCGAACTTCGGGTTGATGATGTTGCATTTCAAGTTCTTCGCTTCCAGCCACACTTTGTCCCCTTTCTCGAAGGGTTTGAAGCCACAACAGCTTTGGGAGGACATGACTTGGCGAGTGAGTTCATGGGCAGTGAGGGCTTCGTCTTGTGCAGCAGAGAGGGATTTGAGACAAGTTTCCACTGCGGGGATAGAAGTGGCGGAGATGACAGTGGGGAGGACATGAGGTTCATATCCCAACATGAGATAGAACAGGGATTGACTGGTGACAGAGTGGGTGCGGTGATTATGTGTGAATTCGGCGTGGGAGATTTTCGAAGCCCAAGAAGTGGGTTCAGATCCGCAGAAGATCCGGAGGTACATTTCAACTTCTTGGTTCACATGTTCTGTTTCACCGTTGGATTGAGGATGATATACTGTGGAGAGGGAACAATCATAGTTCAGGAGTTTTCCAAGGTCTTTCGCAAAGGCAGATGCAAATTGCAGACCACAATCAGACATGATTTTGTCGTAGAGTCCAAATCGGAGATAGACTTTGTGAAAAAAGAGGCAGGCGATCCCTTCAGCAGTAACAGTTTTCTTGGTAGGGCAGAGAATTACCCCCTTAGTAAGTCCATGGTCTACCACAACCAGGAGAGAGTCAAAGCCGTCAGAGGTGGGGAGATCAGTGATTAGATCACAAGAGATCTGTTGGAAGGGACGGGAGGCGTGGGATTTGATTGGAGTGAGGGGGGGAACGATGGGGTGCGTGTTGGATTTGTTTTGCTGGCACTTGGCACAGCCTTCGACGTATTGGCGAACATATTGGGCGACACCAGGCCACCAGAACTCCGTGGCTACCAGCTGGTGAGTTTTGAGGTAACCGGGGTGGCTGGCGGTCTCGTGGTCATGATACCGTTCAACGATGGAGTGATGGAGGGAGCTGTCAGGGGGGATGTAAATGCATCCTTTGTAGGTGAGAACACCCTCCTCATGCTTCCAGTCAGAGAGCCGAGAGCGGAATTGTGCAGGGATGTCAGGCTTGAGGGAGGACTGGAGATGTTGGAGGACCAGGGGATCACCTTTGGAGGATGAGGAGATGCATTTATGGAGGGCGGTGTTGATGACATTGACAAAGAGGGAGTCAGGGAGGAGGACGGTGTCACTATTGTCAGGGTCGTCGGGGTGGAGGTTGGAACAGCGGGAAAGGGCATCTGGACCAGCGAGTAGCTTTCCAGGGATGTGGATGATTTTGAGGTCAAAGTCAGTGAGGTCAAGTAGCCATCGCGCTTGCCGTCGGTTCAGGTTTTGTGCCTGTTGGAAGTAAGTGAGGTTTTTGTGGTCAGTGAAGACCTGGACAGGGAAGGGAGAACCATGGAGATATTGTCTCCAGGATTTAAGCATGCGGATAATCGCGAGGAGTTCACGATCATAGATGTCATAATTTCGTTCAGCAGGAATGAACGACTGGGAGAGGTATGAGCAGGGATGCCAATCGCCGTTGGTATCCGTTTGGAGTAGAATAGCTCTGGAGGCATACTTTGAGGTGTCAGTGGCAATGGCGAAGGGTTTTGCAAAGTCAGGGAGGTTGAGTACTGGCTTTGATAGGAACAAAGGTGGGAGTCCATTCCCATCGGTGGTCCTTCTTGGTAAGATCAAAAAGCGGGCAGGTGATGGTGGAGTAGTCGGGAATGAATCGACAGTAGAAGTTGGCAAAGCCAAGGAAGGAATGGACTTCCTTTACCTTGGTCAAAGTGGGCCACGAGGCGATGTCGTTGAGTTTCACGGGGTCCATGGCAAGTTGCCCAGGTTTGACAATCATTCCTAGGTACTCTACCTCGGAGGTGGCGAACTGACACTTCTCCAGTTTGAGATGGAGGTCCAATTCCTTCATTTGTTCCAGGACTTGCTTGGTCCTTTTGGTGTGGGTGGTTTCGTTGGGGGAGAAGATAAGGAGGTCGTCCATATAGATGACGAGCCATCCTTTGGCGATCATGTCTCGGAAAGAGTCATTCATGAATTGCTGGAACATGGCGGGGGAGTTGTTAAGTCTGAAGAACATAACAGTTGGTTCAAAGAGCCCTTTGTGGGTGATGAATGTGGCCTTCCATTGATGTCCGTCTTTAATGCGGACATTGTTGTAACCCCATTGAACGTCAAACTTGGTGAAGTGATTGGCACCTTTGAGTTTGTCGATGAGGTCGGAGATGAGGGGGAGAGGGTATGCGTCACGGGTGGTGTGTTCATTCAGGCAACAATAGTCTTGACACGGGCGGAGTTTTCTGTCTTTCTTTTTAATGAAGAAGAATGGGGAGGCTTGGGGAGAGTTCAAAGGTTGGATTTTTCCTGAGGCGAGGTTTTCCTCCATGAAGTCCTCAGTGGCTTTCTTTTCATCAGGGGAGAGTGGGTAGACCGTCCCAATTTTTGGTGTGAAGGAATCATCAAGGTTGATCTCATGATCATAGGGTCGAGACGGGGTACATGATCTGTGGCTTCCTTTGAGAAGATTTCAGCGAACTCTTTGTACTCGTTGGGGAGAGAGATCTTAGGTTTGGCTTTTTCGGTGGCTATGGCAAGTTCCGTTGCATTGAAGCCGATGATATTGCATGGAAGGTAAACAAGAATGACAAAGATGACAATGAGGAATCTGATAGGGAGATACGACTACGAGGCAAGTGTAGGCCATCAGTTATGACTGGTTTATAACTGGTTATTTCAAAAATCAGATTCCAACCCCCCAAATTACCATATTTCAACAGGGGTATTGACATGTGGATATTTTGGGGGTTAAAATATTGTTCCAGGAAATGGGAAGCAGCAACAAGTTAAGCTGAGAGAGGGGAGCAAAGCTGGTATTCTGACCCCTCATCAGCAGAGGAATGGAGATGAGACAACATATGCATTTTACAGCTCATGGCATTCAATGTCCTGACATGGGATTCACATTTGCAAGTAGTGCTGGATGGCTCTCCATGGCATCCTCCGTCCCACATCACGATTCCTACATGATTCTCTTCCTACCAACAAACGACATTTAAACATCAAGGTCACTCAGAGATGCATGGGATCAACGTCAACTGTCGTTGGAGAGTTCCATCCCTGATATCAGCATTGAGCCTCAGGTAACTACATCCCCTCCTGGTCATCTTGGATCAACTGACGTGAATGACATGGATTTGGTGGTCGTAGTCATTTGTCATTGAGTGGAAACATGAACATGCATGGCTTCTTAAGTCCTGAGCCCATGTGCCAGCCATTTATCTGATGGCTTGAGTTCACCAGCCTCCTCAAACCCCCCAGGGTTGGGTCTGATGGGTTTGGGAGACAAGATCTATACAGAACTCAACCCAGGTAACCAGCTGCTTTCAGCACAAATGGCACGCCCAGCCCATCACCCTCAACTGCCGAAATGAGCAATGAACATGGTTGTGTTCTGCCCACTCAGGTACAATCATGTCTGATCAACCAATCCATCTGGCAGCCTCACTGTTAACTTCAAGGACCTCAACCAGAAGTGACAACCTCAAAATGATGTCACACCCCTTCTACCTGCCATCACGATCCATATCAAACTTCTCTCAACCTTGAGACTTCACCACCCTCTAGCAGAAGAAGAAATGTGCAGAAAAGTCCAAGCCTTCTGGTACATTTTGATGATGAATTATAACAAGTCTGAAAAACCTAGTTGAGCTTTGTTAGACGTGTACATCATCGCTCTTTACAAATTTTCTGTCCTATGCATGAATACATCAAAGCAAAAGGAGTGACCTATCTAAAGACATCCAAAAGAGCCTAAAAAACACCTGGTATCATGTTCCACCTCGCCCGCATTCACCATGCCTCCCACTCTTCCCCAAAGGTCTCACAGAGGATCTTATATTCATTAAGACACTCTCCATTCCAGGGACAAACAATCAGTCACAACAGAAAAAAAAACTCATGAGATATGAACAAGCTTGTCTCTACCCTACAGCCTCCACCATAAGTAGCAAGTGCATTCCATGTCCTACAGAAAAAGTCCTATGAATCCTTCACAAACACAACCCTTGACAAGCACAACATGGACCCAGCAATCCGGACCACTATTCATCTTGCAAAGCAGACACTACACTGCTATTATTCACTTACAGATGTATTGGATATGTCTCACATTGCAATGGGTAGGTCTTGTATCTGTCATTCCATGTATATGATCTCACCATTACAATCTACAGTGTTACACTCATGCCACAAGCTTGGTTACTTCTAGAAGGCTGGGTGGAGGGCTACCTGGATTGAAACCACACACAAACTCATGCATGAGGCATTTGATGACTTGTATACAATGCACTATGTACATACAGAATCCAGGTGTCCAGGGTAATAGGGTACGGTGATTTGGTGTCAAACTTGCATGTCATGGTCTGGGAGTTGTGCCTCCTCAGCATGATTGATGGTTTGAAAGAGAACAATGTTCGAAACTAAGTACACTACAAAAATTTAGGACTCCGGGACTACTCTGAAACTTCCAAAACACCATCAAGTAAAACCAAGGTACTCGAGCAGTTGGACAAGTGCGTTGTGAGCACGGCAACACTTTGTCGTATCAAGTCCGGGAACAGATAATGTAGAATGTTACTGAGAAAGTGGTAATTTTTTTTTCTGTTCATCCTTGACTGCGGCACGTCTTCCAAGGCATGCTTCTTCCTGGTTCCAACAGTACTCTTGTAGGAAGTCAATGCACATCGATGTGCTGACCTGAATCAAGTATTAGCATATTTTGTTAAACATATGTTAGTATGTACTGATGCAAGAGTATACAATATCACAGATACTGCGTGTAGACCACCATCTTGAAGGCGAACAATGATATCATGATCCACTTTATTGTTTGTAGAACCACGATCAGGAACAATCCCAGCTATCTCATCCACAGTGGGTAGATTGTATCTTCTTTCATCAGCCCCTTGTTGGAGATAAATTCATATGGACACAGTTGAGTGCTCCTCAGGTAGCTTGGCCTATATGATTTGGTAAGTTTCAAATATACATAGATGAAAGAAATTTACTAACCTGCATAATCTCATAGGCTTGTGTGTATACAGAAGCATATGGATAATGAGTGGTGAGCATATTATGCAACTCCAGCAAGATGGCACCATTGAGCTGAGGATTATATTGGCCTGTCTATTAGTTGCCTCCTCTGGATCATAGATATAGAGTTGGGCAAATGATGGTTGTACACCATCTGGTGGAGCCAAGGCACCCATGAGATGATGGAGTGCATCATGAATACAAAAAGAGGCAGGACCAGTTCTTTGGACAGTATCATTCTCCAAATTGACACTCACAGAAGTGAAAGCAAGACCATTGTTGTATTGATGAATTTTCTTTTTAAACTCACTTCTATCTTGATGATCATCAAAAAGGTCTTGGAGAGCATGGGGCCATTGCTGAATGAGTGGGAGCTTGACTTGACCCTGTACACAACACATGCCAAAGCGAGGATTGCAAACACTGGAATTAGAGAGCTTGTCTGAGATAAAATGTAGAGCATGACAATCAGGACATAAGATATTCATAGGACCAAGATAATGGATCTGAATTGGCTCTGTATATGGTTGTCTACCAAGTGGGATATTGACTGGAGGCTGTGGGTTATTGCCATCTTGAGCATTATCATCATCATTGGAATCAGATGGATTTGGATCTGGATCTGGATTTGGAGGAGGAGGAGGAGGTGGTGGTGGTGGTGGTGGTGGTGGTGGTGGAGATGGAGATGGAGTTCTAGCAACAGATGGAGAAAGAGATCTTGAAGCAGGCCTAGGTGAGAGTGATGATGATGGGGATGGTGATGGTGATGGTGGAGTAGAATCAGGATTGGCATTCTGTCTTTGTCTGTGCTGGTCTTGTTCATACTGCTTAGCAGAATATTGACTATATTCATTCAAAGCCTTAGTAAGCAATGCTTGAGAGAGTTGTTGAACTTGTTGCATTTCATTCTGTTCCTGATTCTGCTGCTCTTGTAATTCCTACTGTTGCTGTTGCAAATGCCTTTCATGTTCTATCTGCTGTTGTAGCATCACTTGCTGCTGCTGCTCTAATTGCCATTGGTTTTGTATCTCCCTTTGTCTTTGCTCCTCTAATTGTCTCTGAAATTCTATCTCCCTTTGAAGTTGTGCTTGTATTTGCTCCTCTAATTGTCTCTGAATTTCTATCTCCCTTTGAAGTTGTGCTTGTCTCTGATCCTCCACTTGTCTCTGATATTGTAGCTACTGCTCTAGTTCTCTCTGATGTTGTCTCAGATGATAGTTCTCTTCAGTCTGAGCTTGCTGTTCTGTTTCCTGCTGAAACTGGATGACATGGTGATGTTGGATAGGAGGTAGAGGCATGGGACCAGGATTCCTGGCATGAGAGGTGGAGGCATGATTAGAATGTCTGACACAATGTCTTTCATGAGTAGCATTGAAATTCTGCATTAGCTTTGCAGTATAGTCAATTCTCTGAGGTAATGGTTGATGCTGTGGATGAAAAGGAGGTGGAGGCTGATATTGAAAAGGGACAGGAGGATAGGGTTGTGGATGGAAAGGTGGGGGGCTGATACTGAAAAGGGACTGGAGGATAATGCTGTGGATGAAAAGGTGGTGGAAATTAAAGAGGTTGATACTGTATTGGGACAGGAGGAACAGCAGGTGGTGGAGAAGGTGAACGCAATGGTGCATACACTGAACATGAATATGTTCAATCTGATGATGTGGGATGCCTAGATACTGAAGTATAGGCAAAGGAGGATGATTCTATACAATTTAATCAGTTTCATATCTATAAAGTTTATGTACCAACATACCATCAAAGCATTAGACATCTGTGGAGACATTTGAGTAGCAGGAGAAGGATGATGATGGGAAGAGGAAGAGCCAAGAACATGTTGATTATGCTTAGCCTCACGGCCAGCATTCCATGCCTGTTGTGGAGAAGTAGGAGGAGACACCCTAATGTGCATCAAATTCATGTATATGTATATGTAATATGTATATAAAGACCACTCACATTTTGAAGAAAAAACCCTTGCTGAGAATGATATCCTAGAATGCACAGATAACCCTAAAACTCCACTCCTGCCAGTGATATCCAAACTTCAAAATTGAAGTAGGCAGATGGAACACACAGAATGACAGGGCAAAAGGCAGAATACCCAAGATAAATTGAATGGCAATTGCAAGAAGGAAGGACAGAAAAACTGACCACCTACTTGGCTATAAAATAGCTCCGCCAAACATGTCTCTACCCTGTAGTACAATCAGAGGTCCCAAAGCAACCAGCAAACACCCAGAGTTAAATCCAGGAAGCCAGGGAGTAGGGACTTGATGTGCACTTCAGCACAAACCACCTCTCTCAAACCAGCCAAAAGCAAGCAAAAGGAATTAAATGCACAATACCTGATCGTCTTTCTCAAAATCCTATTCTCCAAAATATTCTTCATATCCTGTGAAAGCAAAAAGCTAACTTGCTGCATTGGACATGATAGTCAGACAAAGATGTAGATAAAAGAACACATACCAAAAGGTAGAACTGGCTTTGCTGATTTTCTGTTAATTTTTGGTGAATTTTGAACAAAGAATTATGAACATACAGTGAAATCACAGCCAAAGAGGTAAGAAGATACCTGTGAGAATGATCAGATTGAAATCAAGAACGAAATGAGACATGCCAATGGAGATTCAAAGGGTAGGCTACCTTGGTTTACACACAGATGAGTGTGATCTGTTATCAGATCACTGAGATCAGGCAGGATTCATGGTTTGTTCATGCCACTCACAGGTCAAAGAGTGTATGTAATGATGAGACACCAGAATCAATAATTCTTTGTGAATTTTCCGTGAATTTTGGGTGAATTTGAGTGTGGAGTGGTGTACTTAGAGTGAAAGCAGGCAGAGAGGTGGGCAATGGGTGTGAGAACTGGTGACGCATACTAAAAAGGAAATACATGTGGGATACCCAACATGTAACACACACAGGCAAGAGAGCCGAGAGAGCCAAAATAGGTGTAAGCTTTTTCTTGCACAGTCCTTTCCCACTTGTTCTCCCTTCACTCTTAGATATGGAGATTTTGGGGTATGAATTCTGGTCTTTGAAATGACCGGTTATCTGATTTTAGGTCAAATAACCGGACCGGACTGGATCTTTAAACACTAGTCCTACTGTATTGTACGCTATGTGCACTAAGGTATCCCCACTCACCACCACCACAATTTAGTCATACCAGTGCCTGGGGGCTTGTACTTGACGACAAACAGATATCACAAATGGAGGGGAGAGACAAGGATTTCATAGCCTGGGTGATGGTAAATTGATCGGCGAATTGCATGGCAAGTCACTTGCATATCCACAAATTCCTTGTATTTAGCTGAGTTTTACATTGGCCCATTCACGTCTACTTTACTCACTCCATAGGCAAAGATATCAATGCACTAGCAAAGTGCACCAGAATGGGTCATCATACAGCCAAACTATGAAGTCAAGACATACATACCATCTACGACCCAAGTTGAGTGATCTGCAGCAAATGTCAAAGCAGACACATTGGGAGTGTTGAATGACGACGACCTTAGAATATGCCCAAACGACCTGTTCAATATGTCAGAAGTAGTCAACAAGTGGTCAGAATGAAGAGTCAATGCAAACATACCACAGAAGGCCCAAGTCCAGCAACTGCAACAATTGGTGAAGTGGATCCATCAGGAGTGTCGGATGATGATGATGACTCTTGAAATGGGCCGAAGAAGTTATGAGAAGTGTCACAAGACATCAGGAGAGCAGTAGAATGAGACGAGCAGTAGAACATACCTCCAACGAGTCCAGACGAGCTATGTGATAGGCCCAGCAGTCAAGCAACCACACAAAACCACATCCACACTGCCCAGGGACCATCATCATCACCTGGGCACAAGGATGACATGACAATGACGATGGCGATGTGTGCGCAACTCCACCCACACCTAGTGTTTTAAAGTCCAGTTGGCAACTGGACTGGACCACAACTGATCACAACTGGACTGCAGTTGCAAGTTGCCTCAGTTGTCAGCTTTACCAGTTGCCAGTTGCCTGGTTTGACAGATCTCAAGCAACTAGTCAAAGACTGGTTGCCTGACCCCTGACATATACATGGACCACTAATATGTACCATATTGGTCACCAGTTTGACTATTTGTCACTGATATTTGAAGGTTTGATGGGATTGAACAGTAATAATAGTATAATTTAGTGTAATAATGCCCAAGTGTGATGACTTTCAATGGTTAAAATATGGTTTAAGATACCTTCCAAATCAATATTAAACATAAAGACCAGTTGCAACTGGTGCGACAACTGATGGCAACTAGTTGCCACCAGTCCAGTTGCCAGTTGCCTAGATTTGGGCAACTGATACCCGTTCAGTTGCCAGTTGCCTGAAATTTCGGAAAAAGACTGGCTGGACTGGACTTTTAAACACTACCCACACCATCACTGCTGCCTGTTCCCTGCCCACAACATGGTGTGGCAATGATGATGACATGATGATGTGACAACACAATCATCGTGGTGTTGTCGTGACCATCCTCCTTCACTCTTGCCTGCACATACTCACACTCGCAAAAGCAATATGACAATGACAATGACACAACCACTCGCCCACTGCCCACCCTTGCTATCCATTGTGGATGTACCCATATGGGTTGCAGGTACAACCCATGGCAGGCATGGGTGCAGATATCACAAAGACATAAACTTGATCAAGAATACTTGGTATTGGAAGAGACCCTCAGTGGCCATTTGAGCATGATAATATGATGTAGTGTCAATAAGGAGAATGCAGCCTCGAGAGAGGCATTGTAGACAGGCTGTTTAACCCGCCAACCTTACTATGCTCCTCCCTGATTGGCTTCCTGGGTCTCAATTGGCAATGTTAACCAGGGAGAGAGAATAACTGACAAACCAATTCAAAATGTGGCTCAGTGCACAACTGAAAAACAGGTTGAGTTGTATCTAGAGTACTGCATGGGTAAACCCATGGGTATCTGAGCCCTTACCCACACTCATACTCACACTATACCCATACCCATGACCATGAGTACTTGTATGGGTACATGGGTCTATACCCTTGGTGGGTATACCCATGGGTATCATATGATAGACAAGGCAATCGTGTTTTGAAGCACTAAAACAAAGCTAATCTAAAGAAATTCCATCCCAACCCTGCTCCAAGATCACATCCTCATCCCCAACAATCTCCTCCAATACAGCAAGCTTCTGAATACAGTACTTTGTACAAAACCCTTGGAACTCCATGAACCAAGACAAAGGATAGCACAGATAGATCATACAGACAGGTGATTACAAGTGTGTGATAAGAGACTTCACCCATGGCTATCAAATATATTCATGTCATTAGCACTTGGTCTCTTCAATATGAGTGTATGTCAACAGAAATAAAATATGTCAAATTATGGGGGATGTACATTCACTGTGGAAACCCGGAAACAACGGGATCAGAGTAGTGGCTAAAAACAAGGATAAACAATGTCGTATCCAGACTTGGGAAATGTGAGCAGACTCTTCTGGATAGTGTTCGTAAAGTTGGACTTTTGTAGACCTAACTATACTCTAGTTAAAACAGAAGTTGCGACTTGACGCAAATGAATTGGCATGTATCTAGACCACAGATAAACACTAGATAGAGGTTATTTTGGTAGCTAGCCCTTGGCTCGTATCTAAATATCCAGGCTATTAAGGCTCAACGCATCCAGAAAAAGTGCTGGAATTAGTCTACATAGCTATATACAAATCATCATAGGAAGCCCTGGGCTGACTTCCCACAGGCCTAGTATGCACCCCCCTCACCCCCCCTCACCTCTGCTTGTTTTTTTTCCCTCCCTGTGACGATGTATTTAGGGCTTGGACAATTTGCAGCACAACCGGACGGTGCTGCAGGTTGAGAGGAGGGTGAAAATGGAGCAACAACACAAGGGCCTACTCCTGATCAAGGACGGCATGACTTGTTCCTCAGCGGACATCCTAGTACACCCCAGCATCTGGTAAATACACCATCGATGGTCAATGAATAGAAAGTACTTACCCTCCTAGTGTTACAGGGTCACTTTTGGCCCCTAATGTTTATGCTTTCAAACGACCAAGTGTCATTATCTTATCTTCCATCTTATCTAATCTAGATCATCAAGGGAGTACAGCCAGGCTGGACCGTAAGTGCTGGCCCTGATCTGGATCCATCTAGAAGCATGCTGTCATCTATGACATCATGGGCTAGACCCGCTGTATGTTTTCCTCATGTTGTACATGTGTTGCTGCGCACACATGTATCCCTCACGTCTTTCATCTTGTGCCGTGCACATCACATGCCACATGCCTCATGGATATACCCTTCGCCCTGTGGGTATAGGGTATGGACTTATTAGATATTGATCAGATAGATCTGGTCACAACATGTACATACAAGTAGTTTAGTATATAAGCCAAGGACCCAGCTGGAGATGTCCTCCAGTCTGGTTCTCCTTGGAGTTCTACCTCTAAGCCAGTCCCTTCCCCTCTAAGTCTAAGCAGTCTAGTGCAACCTGACAAGTCCTAGTGGCTTAGGGTTGTGTCATTGGAACCAGACTTTTTCATCGTCACCTTGCACTCCCGCCACATCGGCACCCCAAGAAGCAAAAGTTCCTTTTCTAAGACGGCACCCATGAAGTGCGCATCTAAGACATCTCTACTGGGAAGACAGCCTAACAAGGACAACTAGTGTCTTACCCCCACAGCTCCGCTGCCCACGTCGTTATAGACCCAGTCAGGTCTTCGACCCCGCAAGGAGAGGAACCTCCCAGAGCAGAGGCTACCGGGAGCGTGTTGCCACAGGCATCGCTCACGTCTGCAAGCTCATCACCAACACTGGCGACCGCGTTTTTGAGAACACTCGAAGCCGAGCTCACCTGAGACCTTCTGTGTGCCATGCCAGAGAGTCTAGACAGGATAGACAGGAGACTCGACGACGCACTCTCCACCCTTACCAGATTGGGGCACCTGAACGACTTACCCCTCTCGCCCGTCGAGTCCAATCCATCACTCTCCCCAGAAGTGCATACTCCCCCACGTGCCCTATCCAAGGACCCCAACAACCAACCACAAATCCGCCCCTCGGAAGAACCTGAGGCGTACTACCCTCCCTACCCCCGTTTCTCACCTGAACTCCGGTATCCCACAGAGTCAGTAGAAGAAGAAGAGGTCAAACGAGAAGCCTCTCCCATTGTCCTCCCCCTTGCTGCAGTCAAGCGGAAATACTCGGAGCTATCTGAGCTTATGCCACTCCCAGAAGAAGAAGAAGATAAGGAGAACGTCGCACCTCCTCGCAAGAAGAGAAAGCAGTGGGCAGAGATTACAAGGCCGTTGCTCGGAATCATTGCCAAAGACGATCGTATTGTACTATGCGCCTGTAACCCGCTAAAGCTGCAGCCCAATTACAAGTACTAAATTGAATATATGTTTTTAAGTCACCATGTCGAACGTCATCGCACAAGTCGGTGATCAATCTATCCCCTATGAAGAGAGAATGACAGCACTCGCAAGTTGGATGAGAGACAGCGAGATATTCTCGAAGACGTTGCAAGCGACCATAGTCGCACAACAAGAAAAGATTATGCAACAAGAGGGCATCATCGATGCCCATGTCATCAACATTGCCAGCCTTATGAGGCGGCTAGATAAAATGAGAGAAGATCCAGAAGAACCCGCACACATCAGTAAACTGACCCTTTAACTTAGCCAAGACCCTAGATTATTGCCGATGCCCAGATTCGCATGGCGCTGTCTGGTCTGTGACAGCCTGTCATCAACATTCAGGGACGTCATTCTTAGCAACCGAATTTACGTACTATTCCCAATATATCCCCATGTTATCCCAGAACTTCCTAGCGACCCAGGCTGCCCAGTCTGAGTTAGCGCTTCGACTCGGACTTGTTACAGTACAACCATAGTACAACAACTACTATACATTGGGTGCCTGCTGTACACCAGCACGTTCCGCGTGATCATTCCCACAATATCCAACACAGTGCGCTATAGTAGTAAGTACTAGTCCAATATTACATTGAACATGGAAGACAGTACTACGAGAGACTTGGGGGCGTCAGCGTGTGTATCTGTCAATATCGGAGTCACGAATGTAAGTGCTGAGCACCTGACACTCACTGTAAATGGACTCGGCCAGAACAGAATAGTCCTGACATGCCACACACTCAAGGGTGACAGGTATGCCACTCTTTCGGATCGCAAAACAGACATGGCCAACATGACGATCTGCCGCGAATAGTTCTTCTTCCACTTTCTCCAACATGATGCGATTATATTGAAGGGTCAGCATGTTGCGATGAATGACCTTCACAACAAGTTTCTTCTGTATAAGTCAGACTTGGTGATCAGTGCGTGCGACCGCGAGTAAGAGACGAGCCTCTCAGGGATTGTTCGGGGGAGGTACTACGACATCTGATTCTGGCGATTCCTGCCAACAGTTGTGAATAGTTGTGAATGCATGATTCAAGGTCTGTGCTTACATGCATATTTAGGTCTGACACCACGCTCCCACTATCCTCATCAAAACGATCTTCATGTTCCACAGTGCCATCAACTGGCTGAGCGGCTGTGGGTATGATGTGCATGATTCAAGGAGAGTCCTTACCTGCATATTTGCGTCCGATATCATGTTCCCACTTTCCTCGTCAGAATGGTCTTCATATTCCACAGCGGTGGTGGGCTGTGACTCGAAGAGACCGGCATGGTGAGTCGGAAAAGGTGACAGATAAAAAACATCATCTGTCTTTTGCTTGCTTGAAGATGCTTTTTGTACTTTTTGGAACGGAGAAGTTGCCCGAACATTGTGTACGCTGCGTTGGGTGACCATAGTATCAGTGACGATGGTGACTGGTTGAAGAGTGTGCCTGCAGGCTGTAAGTATACGTTAACATTGCCGAGTCGCTTAAAGTTTCTTATGATAGTAAGTCCTTCCCTTTTGCTCCACCAATTACTTGCCGAGTCTTCGAGTTCTAGCATGCCCAAGGCGAAAACCAACCGCGACAATCAGAAAACGATCAGTTGTCCCAAATGTGGCAAGAAATTCCGTATCGAGATGAACGTACTGCAGCACATGAATCAGCCTATGGGTTCGTGTGGTCCTGCAACTCAGAGCTGGCACGAGGAATCCGCCCATTGGTTCTCTCAATTCCAAGAACTGCCCCAGAGGCATGGAAATAATGTGTCTGGCCTTTCTGACAACCAACACTTCACACCAAGTCCTGAAAGGAATTTGGATCAACACGATGATTGGGATCCCCATCCCGCTTCTCCTGCCACACTGAGCGTGTCGGACTCAGAGATGGACACCGTAGAAGAGATCGAAGTCCCTCCTAGCCGGTTTGTGGAACCTTACGAAGGCTGTAGCGAGACCTTTCCAGGCGGAAAGACCTTCATGGATGCTTTCATGCGCCAG
>JBBPSB010000559.1:0-15473 GCA_038093375.1 Xerocomus brunneocitrinus
GTAATCGATGGTTTCACTGCTCGGCGTGAGAACAGTCTGCACAGCCGGGGGTTTGACGTAAGCGCTTACGTACCTGGGGGCGACAACAACCTGTCCCCTAAAGGGTCCAGGAATATCGCTCAGTGACGTCGTGTGCATGGATACCATCATTGTAACTCACAGAGTTGACCTTCTCGCGTGGATGCCATACTACACCGATGTTGTCGCAAGTGTCTTCTGCCTCAGTAACAGGGATTGACAAAACAAGTCAAGCGGTTCCTGCTCTCATGAATAGTGTTTCGGGTTTCCCCTTTTGTTTGTCAATTTGGCAGCTGATCGAGTCGGAATTGTGGCTTTCTTCTTCTCCGGCAGTTGTCTGGCAGTGATTGTTCCTGCAATCGATTCACACGAACCACCATTGCCGTTAGGTTTGTTTGATGAGGCAGGTCGTGTGACTCAGGTGTTATGACGTTGGCCAAGTTCAGATATGGTGAGCATAGTAGCTGTGGTTGCATTTTGGGCAAATAACTTTGGGCTAGACAATGCGTTGGCGGGAGTGATTCCAGGGTTAAATCGTCCAATGTGACAGTGGAGCCGGTGGAATATCCAGGTCTCGACACAGACTGTGCTGTCGTTGTGGTGGTAAGTCGCTATGTTACCACCGCCATTGCACTGCCACACAGGCGTCTCCGCATTCGTGTCACGTCTGTTTTGGCTTACATTGTCTTCAGTCTGCCGCATCAATAACCATATCCAGAGTCACTGCCATGTGACCCGGTTTTGGCTGGGCCGCATCAGTGGAGCGGTAGAAACAACGTAATGGCATCAGTGGGTAAAACATTACGTTGTTTCTACCGCTCCACAGATGGCGGCCTGTGACGCTTTTGCATTATTCCTGAGCACTCCTTTGTTGGCCGCACCAAAATATTCCTAAATGGAGTCAAGTGTGAGTGCTATGTATACCCTATCGAACAAATCCGAAGTTCTTCGGCAAGCAGATAGGCTGGCTTCACATCTTGGCGCCCGCTTTTGACTAGCACCACGGATGAATCCCCAAATATCGATCCGGCCCCGTGGTGTGAGGATTAATTAGTTCAGATGTATAAAAGGTTATGTGACGAGGGGAGATGATATCTCTATCGTCGTTCTTCCTTTGTGTTAGTCCCAAGGTTGCAGGACCCACCACTACACGTCGCCATGCTTATTACCTCGAACTCATCGTTCGTGGCTGTCCCTGTTGCAGCTCTTATCGTTACTTTGATAGTAATCAAGAAACGATGGTTGGGTACCTCAAAGGATAGGGTTCCACTTCCCCCTGGTCCTCCCGCAAGGTGGTTCTGGGATAGTACCGCACCAACTGTCAAGTAAGAACTGTCCTGCCCACGTTCCCCTGATTTTTGGTTGATTCTCTCTCTTCAGTATCAGTACTACGTTCAATGACTGGACTGACGAGTACGGACCTGTGATCACACTTCGTCAAGGCAATAAAATTTCCATTGTAATTACACGGGTCAATGTAGGACATTTTTTTTTCTCCAGTCGTTTTATTCATACTGACAGTCTCATTGCCCACATGAATATTTACAGGCAGCTATTGAGATAATGGAGAAAGAGGGTAGCGCCCTTGCAGACCGTCCTGCCATGATTGCTGCCGGTGAAATTCTCTCGGGAAGCAAACGAATGGTGTTGACAAGCAGTGGCGATCGACTGCGTCGGTTCAAGAAGGTCATTCACACACATTTACAACCGAGTGCCGTGGAATCGTACAAGGATATTCAATTCGAACAAGCAACGACGCTCATTCTTGGCCTTCTCGATGATCCAAAGAACCATCAAAGGCTTGCTCATCGGTACGTTTGAACACACTGCATGGCGTTTGTAATAGTATCAGCGTACATTGTTCCAGGTATTCTACGTCAATCATCTTGCGCGTCGCGTATGGCAGATCCAGCCCCACATCTGTCGATGACCCAGCGTTCGTTGGAGTGAAACAAGTCATGGCACACTTTAATGCAGCGATGCGACCTGGTGCTTATCTCGTCGACCGTTTCCCTTGGTTGAAATATGTCCCTGGATACGGAAGACGCCTCAAAGAACAACACGCTTCTGATCTCAGATTCTACAGCGACCAATTGGATCGCGTTAAACGTGCAATGGTACAGTTCCAATCCTTATATTAAAACATGACGATGTAACTCAGAGCAAACCCTAGTCGTCGGATGATGCTGGCCCCTCGTTCTCCAGAGCGCTGTTGGAAAATGTCCATGAGCATCAATTCTCCTTTGATGATATGGCTTACCTTGCTGGAGCTCTCTACGAGGCCGGATCTGACACGGTATGATGACTTGGTTCTTTCTTCGAGGACAGACTAAAGTGAGGGGTATAGAGTGCCAATGCTATAGTTGTGATGATCATGGCAGCAGCCTGTTTCCCTGATGCGCAATCGCGTGTGCAGGAAGAATTGGACAAGGTCGTTGGAATGGATAGACGTAAGCTTACTTATCCTCTACTCAGCGTCTTATTGTTTAATGTGACCACATCAGTCCCGAGCTGGAGCGACTGGGATGCACTCCCTCAACTTCACGCATTTATGTCGGAGGCACTCCGTTGGAGGCCTCTTGCACCACTTGGTAAAACGATTCACAATCATGGAATGAACTTCATCATGATCAATTGTTTTCAAAGGTCTTCCACACCGTTCATCAAGAGATATCATCTGGGTATGATTTTCTCTGCCGAAAGTGCTTCAATGGGCCTCATATTGATTGCAGAACGGCTACTATATTCCTGCTGGCACGACGGTACAAGGCAACCATTGGTATGATGGCCTATCTCATCGAGTCTCCCCGAAGCGGATCGCTGAAGTAATGAAAACAGGGCCATCAGCAAAGACCCTGTTGTCTTCCCCGACCCTGAAACGTTTAATCCACAACGCTGGATCGATCAAAATGGCCAGCTGCGCAATGACATCACTACAAATTATTACACATTTGGCTTTGGTCGAAGGTATGTGTGTTCCTACCTGCACATCGTTCATACGATGATAACCCAATGTTGGTGAAGAGCATGTGCAGGAATGTATTTTGCAAACCGCACGACGTTCATTGGGCTCGCTTTACTGCTCTGGTCATTCCGAATTGTTGAGCGTCCGGATGCGCCGATCGACACTAAGCCAGATACCGACCATACTGTGGCTCACTTCGCACCATTCGAGGCGAAATTCGAGCCACGTATTAAAGAGGCACAGTTGAGAGAGATGATGACGACCTTGTAAATTGTGCGTATAATACGATCATCGCCGTGTTCATGCTCTCACGTGGATGCGACAGGGACCTCGTACCTAAGAGGCCCCGACATGGTGTAGGCAACGAGGATGATAGTTTGATGGCCCGTCTCGTAACCCAAAAGATTGTCAGATGTATTTAGCTACCTTACGCAAGCTCAACCTTGCGCCTAGATATCTGGTTTACAGTCAATTGCCTACCTCAGGTTTCTTGGATCATCGGTGTGCTAAGAGTCAGACGCTAGCATTGTTTACCACCCCAGTAGTCAATATATTAGGGCGCTACTGTCGTTCGAGCTTAGCTGTTTCGCTGCCCAGCCCATTGCCCTCACAGCTCGCTTCGCCCAACAGTTTTCGAGTCCAGTTTCGGGCCAGAAAAAGCCTTGAACTTTTCACCCACCCATTCCCTACTGTCCTAACCACTCGTATACACACTCTGGCATGTCGAATACATTTCAACCAGTTCACTCCAATCATCCTACCATCACCCCCCGACACATTTCCCCTAGTCCGCGTGAGTATCGAACGCATAGACTGGTGTGAGCTTCCCGCGCTGCCCGAATTAGCGTCTGGCAGTAGTTGACTACGACGTGATTAGGTAATCTGGTGGCTGTACTACCGCAGGCGCCGGTACATCAAGCCCAACACGGTTGAACCATTCATGAATTCGACTGATAAATCAGTCCGTATCCCGGACTAGACAGAAGGAAGACAGTAAGCACTTTCAACGATCGCGTAACGCGTTCAAGCATATCACTGGATCTTCCTGAACGCAAAGCCTTTCTAGTGGAAAGGGCAAGCTTGACTAATAACCCGGAAAGGATGTCGCGAAATCGTTTTTGGAGCTTAGAAATGCGGCTGGGAGAACAGGATTCATGCGGGGCTTTGACTTGTTGGTCAATCGGGTGGGAGCAGCGATAAGTAGGACCAGTCCCAGACACTTTCCGTCCCACAGAAGAACCTCGTTCGGCTCCCTTTTACCCAGTTCGTAAGGCAAAAGATTCGGCGGAGCTGTTTAGTCTAGTACCAGCTAGAACATCATGGGCCATGGCTCAAAGCGAGACCAAGGATTAAATTCTAACGTTCCTAGTAAGCCACTTTTATCAAGGTCTTCAGTGCATTGTTCTGCAGTCAATCCCTATGCCAATCAACCAAGGGTTTCTATTCCTCGCAGTTAAATGGTATGTAGCCAGGCATCAAATTCTATCACCAAGTCCTTTATCACTGGCAACCCCGCTGGCGGCTGGCCGTCGTCGCCGATCGACTGCGCATACATGCCGCCCCTCACAAACCCATCGATCATCACATTGCCCCATACCAGAAGCCAAACCATCGTCCAGACCCAGCCGAATACCCCGTCTACCTTTTTCCCTGTCATCTTATAAAATGCCCGCTCGGCAAGTAGCAAGGGGCCCATCACCCCAAACGAGACGAGCATCCTCCACATCTCCGACTGGCTATTGTACGCCAACATGAAGAAGTGGTGCAAAACACCCGACGCAAGGAATGCGCCAATGAGGGCGCCCCCGCGGCCAAGAACAGCGTGGAATGGATATGCACATATGAGGAATATGTGGCGGAACCATTGGTGCCACCTGCGCCCCCAAAAGTCACCGAGGGAAGTCGCGCGCCATGGTTTTTCGAACGCAGGGGGCCATTGAGCGGGGTCTTGACGAAAGAGAAGAATGCCGAGTATCGTAAGGACATCGTAACCCATCTGTAGGCGAGCGTAGGTCGTAAACGCAATCAAGATCGTGATGACGCTCGCTCGGAGGTATTGCACAAAGAAGGGAAGGGTTTCGTCAAATATAGTTTGTTCGTTGAAGCTGAGTCCGGCACCTGCAGTGAATGTCTGGACCGCTTGCAAGAGGACAAGACATATCAAGAATTGGGTGATCGCGGAAAGGAGTGTATAAAACACAAATGCTGTCCGATTAGTTGGGCGTGTCCCGCGTGGGGTGTACAGTCCACGAGACCAGTCCCAGCCATAGCCGCGACAGGTTATAACGAGGTCAAGGGCATCCATGATGGTTGAGGGTGAACTATCCACGGGACGGAGGTGCCTCACGAGAGGTTTTTCTGCCATTGTCCAGGAAAGAGTATACATAACAATAGTTGACATGATCCGCTGAAGGAGAAAGCGATATCAGCACTCACGCGGGGAGAGGTTCGTGTTGAAAGGTACGTACCAAGAGCTGAATGTTGAAGAATTTTAGCTCGGGCTTGCCGTGCGACATGTCTACGGAGACTGCTGCGCGAACTGCCAACAACGCGACAACTGGCCATAATGCAACTCGGGCAGCGCGCGTCCGAGGTGTGATAGCCAATACAGCTGCTACGATGTAGCAGGCCACTGGAGGTATGATATATGAGATGAACGTCGTAAGGCTGATGGGAACCTGTGTTGGCGGAATGCCGAGTCCATCCCGCAGCGACAACATGTTGAAGGACGCGATTTGGGTCCCTTGTCACGGTAAGTTGCATGTATATAAACTATCCAGCACACTACGCCTTTGTCGTTTCCATCAGGAACGAGGCGGTACCAACGTTCCCAGACAAACACACTGGTTCTGTTAGCCACGCTGATGAATCGGAGATTTCTTGCGGCTACTTATGATTTGGTTATGATGGCGGACTTTTCTTTCTCTGGGTTAAGCGCTGAGCCATGGGAATGTGATTATAATTGTGTGTTTCAGACATTATCATGATGCATACTAAGAGTGGGAATACACATACCTTCGGCCGGGCCACGTATAACAATTCATGTCACATCATGCAGCAGACCGTTTTGATCGGTTTCTCAGGGTCGGAAAAGACAAGAGGGATGCCTTGCACAATACTGACTCGATATCCGGTCATGCCAGCAGGGATATGGTAACGATGCTCTGCGATCAAAGCAAAGTTGATCTTAGTACTTGTGAGAAAGGCGTTACTCAGAAATTTCCCGTGTCAAACGACGTGATAAATTCAAAGGCATGCGCTGTGAATTCATTGCACCATACTCACCCGATCTCAATCGAATTGAACTCGCTTTTTCGGCAATGAAATACCAACTCCGTCGTGATGGAGATTACATACGATTGGCGATGACAGAGCTATCAGATCAAGATATCTGTGTTACTCTTCTGAGGGCTCTACTCTTCAAGCGTTTGGTTGGTTCAGGCATTGTGGTTACATATGATATCCTACTACCCATGTACTCATGTGCACTGGTTTTGTGACTCGATGGTGATACTTTACATACAACGACATGAGGTCTAGTCTGGGCACGACGGCGATGGAATTGCGGAAGATGGTGCAGAAGAACAAGAGCAATAGCAGACGATATAAGTACCTATTAGACAGCAACTATGCACATAACACGAGGGTCTCGAACCGAAAGCGAGAAGGAAATGGTCACAGCGAGGATATCAACGACTGTACCCAGGCGTTGCCCTCTATGCGCGGTCGGAACTTGTCCACGCACTCACGGAGCGCCTCGAGTTGCGTGTCCGCGGAGACGTCCTCCATGACCACGTCTTCGCCAGTCGTGCCAGACGTCGACCCTGCCCACGTTCGGAGCAAGTCTTCAACGATCTGTATCCCTTGTTCCGTCACTTCGTCCGAATGCTGGGGCTCGGGATGCTGGCCGACCGCAAAGTCCTCCAACTCATCTGCTTTACGCTTCGCCAGCTGCAACGCGCACGTCACGAAACATGCCATAAATCTGAGCAAAAACGCACCCTGACGACGTTTTCTGGAAAGTTGGCCAGCTCGGCGACATGGATACCGAAGCTTTGGTCTGAGACGCCTGATATCCCAAGTCAGCATAGATATATGGCCACAGAAGCTGGCAGAAGGGTGCGCACCGGGCTGAACTTTGTACAAGAGTGTGATATCCCGTTCTTGCGACCCTTCTTGCTCTCCAACATGTGCCACGACGTGCAAATTCTTCACATGTGGGATCTCTTGGTCGAGTGATGTGAGCTCGTGGAAATGGGTCGCAAAGAGACAAAATGCCCGGATGTTCGATGCGATATGTCTAAAAAGGTGTCTATCATGCCTCACAAGAAATTAAGACGGGAGAAACTTACTCTGAGATTGCCCATGCGAGCCCGAAACCATCATAGGTCGAAGTCCCTTTTGGTTCGGTTTGTTGGTCATCAGAAGCACCACAAAGGGCTGCAGCATTCTCACCTCTTCCAAGTTCGTCAATGATAATCAAAGAGTCCTTCGACGCGGACTGCAACAAGTCAATCTTTGGAAACAGGGCAGAGAAAATGATCTACCCTCAGAATTGACGCCGTTTCGAGCATCTCGGCCATAAACGTCGACACCCCCTTGAGCTGCGAGTCGCCCGCGCCGACACGACACAATATAGAATCAAATATGGGAAGAGTAGCCGAAGAACAGGGGACGAAACATCCCGTCTGTGCCATGAGAGCGATCACGCCGACCTAGAAGCCATTTAGTTTGCGCGAGTTCAGGACGCACATTGTCATTACCTGTCGGATGTATGTGCTCTTCCCACCCATATTGGGTCCCGCTACAATGACGGTTGCGATGATCAGCAGCGTTCATGAACAAAAGGAGAGATCATACTAATGATCTGAAACTCCCCCTCTCCTTTGACCATTTCAATGTCATTAGGTATGAAGCTGATTTCGTCTTGAACCTCAAGACAAGGATGTCGTGCATCTTTCAGCACGAGGCTGCTCTCGCCTTAATATCAACGGCAGAGTTAGCTAGCAGACACAGAAACGATTGATAGCTTACCTTTCTCAGAGACGGCAGGCTTGACATATGGTTCGGGCGCGTTGACCGACACGTGGGCAAAACTACAAGGAAAACGAGGTTACAATAGAGCAGCGAAGGGTACTGGAACGAACCTGATAATAACATCAAGATGTGCAAGGACGTGGTCTAATTTCTCCAACACAGGGGTATATGTCGCTATGTAGCCTGTTAGTCGCACCGTTGTTCTACATACTAGGTACTCACAGGCAATGTTCACAACCTCTTTGACCAAACCCGATTGAGTTCGTTGATACTCTTCATTCGTATCCTGATAGTCTGTCGCGAGACTCTTCAATGTCTTGGTCGTAAAGTATACACCTGATTTGACCGTCCCGAGCTCGATGAATTTCTTGCTTTTGCCAGCAATAGATTTTGCATCCTGGCTCGCCAGATGAAGGAATACAGATTGGACACGATCAACAAGCAGTCATGACACGATCTGAAGAACATACATTCTTGGTCAACCTGAAGCAATATCCGTAGGTAGCTGAATTTTCCAAGTGCAGTTTCTTGTCAAGCTCGAGCCCCAGATCCTTGCTGGCGGTACGGTGCTCCGCATCCAGTCCGTCCCTTGCCTGGTAGGTATTCGTTGATAAGCCTTTTGGTTTTGTACCGAACTCCTGACAACCCACCTCCATGAGTTTGGCGGCCAACCTTTGCAAGCCTTCGTCGTATTCTGGTTTGATCGTGTATGTATGCGTGTCGAGTGAAGCAAGATCGAGTGTGGTCTCCACCATATCTGAGTACTTGGCGAGATTATCGGAGAGGGTCTGTCGGTGAGGTTGAAACATGCATACTCCAAATGCGACGGGGGAAGAAACAAAAGGCATACCCTAAAAGGTCTTAGATATACCTCTTCGACAAGGTTTCTGTGTGCCTCGCGTTCGTACTGGATATTTTCAAGGGTTTCAATGAGACCCGGGAGCTGTTTGCAACCGTTATTCAGCATTGGAAAACGAACATTTTCGTATATATCACCTTTAACACCACCTGATACACACGGACAACATCCTCGAGAGAAGCAACGCCTTTTTTGAACCGTTTACTTAGGCGGTGAAGATCAGGCATCAGCTTGAGGTAGTCGTCCTGGCATCATCCATTAGAGCGGTGAAGCGGAAACAGTCGACCAGACAACAAATGGTGTCTTACCTGCAGGGCACGCCTCGTTGATGAATCCTGGAAAAAGGTCTCCACCAAATCTTGCCGTTTCCCTGCGGAAGCAAAGGCCAGGATTCAGGACGGGAAAGCAACAACTTAGTTGAATAGATCATGACTCACGTATCTCATGCAAGTTGACGAGAGGCTGTTTCAGCCAAGTGGCGAGCAACCTGGTTCCCTGCGAGGTCTTGCATTTGTTAAGAAGCCCTAACAGTGTTGATGACTTGTTGAGGCTGCCCTATGAATGGGTGAGTTCACAATGAAGGGAGCGCATACAGTACATGTTGAGACAGACCCCTCCCTCGAAGTCGACCAACGATAGTGCTCTCACGGAACTAGCATCCAAACGCATATATTGAGCGAGATCGTGGGTTTTTAGCTTGTATGCACCGTGATTTGCAGAATCTGAAAGGAGAGCAAGGTAGATGACGAGCGCTGATAGAGCACCTGTCGCAGGAACGGCTGTGTAGAAATGGCAACATAAACAGGAAGGCAACCAAGAAAGGGGAGTGCATACTGCTATTGCTTGGTGCATCGGCGTCTTCCTCGGATCCGGTCAATTTTTTGATGTCTTCCAAAATATTTTTGGTGGTAAACTCGCCTGTGTATGGTGTCAAGAGGGGGAAAGATAGGAAACAAGTACCTACTGGGTTTTCGCTCTGTGATGACGACACCACATCGCTCGAGGACTGCTTTGAGCTTGTTGAGGTCGAAATCACGGTCCGTAGTTCCAGTTGCAGTGCCTGTAGGTATTATAGCTTCCTTTGCGGAAAGCTGGATGATAAGAGACTGTACGACGAGTCAGGTTTGATCGTAAAGCGTTAGACAGGGGCATACTTCTGTATTCGAAAAGAGGTCGTTGTCTACGAATTCTGCCGCGCCAATTTCGCGAACACTCGTGTCAGCATAGGCAATGCTGATGTTCTTTGTCTTTCCGCCAGTTGCCGAACCTATTTTGATGGCAACGACGATGGGTGCAGAAAGGACGTCCGAGTTTGCAAAGAGGAGGTCCTCTACTGCCTGGAGGTTTCCTGGAGATGCCTAGGAGACGTGTCAGCACACAAGGCATACGTGTCGGATTACTTGCCTCTTTTTGCAACACGAATTTCGTGGCCTTGCGCCCCTGACCAGGTGCAGGGGCCCAGATCTCGACGCGAAGCTGCTTGATGGTCAATGCCTCACGCAGAAACCCGTGTCCCAGCGTGTAGTTTAGCGTGACGCTTGGGAGTCCGGCTGTCTTTCCGCCTGCGCCGAGATACTTGAGCACCGAGTTAGTGCGAAAGACGTGTGACGCGACGTAGAGCGCGTCTGGTCCGTGTACGGAGTAAAAGTCGCCGCGGTCAAAGAGACGGACGACACCGTCCTCTGAGGGGGACTTTTTAGGGAGCCTCGAGAAAAAGGCGACGAAACCTGGGTCGGCTGTGTGCGCGAGGTCCCGTTCTGCGTCTTTCTCTTTCCCGTACATGATCGACATGGTTGACGCGGTGTGACAGGTGTGACCGTCACTCTCTCTGCAATGGTCGAGCTGGTCGATGCCCCCGTCAGCGTCGCCGCCGTCCGCGTGCTCGGCGCCAACAACACCTCGCGCGCCTTCCTCGACTGGCTCATCGCCCCGCACCTCCTCGTTGTCCCCCACTCCACATTCCGGAACGTCCTCGACACCACCACCGCCATCTCGCGCGCACTCTCCGCTACCGGCCTCTTCCGCTCGCAGTCCGTGCGGGTACAGCCAGCTGAAGATTGTTCAGACGCACATGTAGACCTCGTATACAACGTGCACGAACGCGGCAGGTTTTTTGTAAAGACATCCACCGAGCTCGGCGACGGCGAGGGCAGCGCGGCAAGTATTCTATTCTCTCCCTCTCCGCACGCTCACCTTTCCTAGTCACTCGAGGGCCGTCTGACTAATATCTTTGGCTATGCCGACGTCCTCTCCCTTAACGCCTCCCTCGGCACGAAAACCAAACGCGCATTCGACGCGTCGCTTTCGTTCCCCGTCACACCTGCCTTGTCCTCCCACGCCTTCTTCAGCCTAGTTGGAACAGAGCGAGAGCTCGGCACACAGGGCGGCGGCGGCAGGGAGGAACGCATGGCCCTCAAAGCCGGTCTCAGAAAATGTGTACTCGGAATTCCCATCCCGGGCAACGAGATCACCGCCGAGCTCGCCTGGAGGTGTATTGGCTCTCTCAGCGACGACGCTGGCATCAGGTATTCCCGACGCACGTCTTTCCAACCCGTTTTCACCTGTCATCAGCATTCGTCGATCCGCCGGTCCCGCCGCCAAGGCGTCACTGGTGCATACATGTACCCGCGACACCCTCAATGATTCTGTCATGCCTACATCCGGTTCCCTGCTCCGGTTCATCAACGAGCTTTCCCTTGCTGGAAAAATCGACGGCTTTGTTCCACCTTCGCCTTCCCCTGCAAGTAAACCCCTTCTTGGAGACGGAAACAATGCGTTTTGGAAGACAGAAGTGCATGCCAAGAAAGGATGGTCATTATCAAAAGGACTGGCAAGTTACCTCTACGACAACACGTTGCACACGGCTTAGTGGCGTACACAGACGCTCTCTCTGACAGGACGCGCTGGTCTTCTCCAACTTCTAGCAGGCAGTCCGAGTACTATCCACTATTCTGACAAGTTTCAACTTGGTGGACCTCTCAGTGTGAGGGGCTTTGGCGCTTCCGGCATGGGTGGCCATGACGGATGTAAGTCATCTCGTGTCAGCGATTGCACTAATCTATATCTACACATTTGCAGCGACATCCATAGGCGGGGATCTCTTTTACTCTCTTGGTTTATCAATATTGGGCAACATTCCCCGACGCCCCGATTGGCCTACCAAGTTCCACGCATGGATCAATGCCGGGAGGCTACAGGGTATTAACGGATGTATGTCATCTTTTTTCCTCTTTTTTGTCCGTGGCACTTACTCTGTGCTCGTATACTTCATTCGCCGACTGCCTTGCGGGAATGAACTCAGTACCCTTTTCCCAATCCATCCACACGGCCATCACACAACCTTCAATTAGTGTAGGTTTAGGTCTTGTATACCGTTTTGACCCCATCCGTGTGGAAGTCAACCTGGGGGTGCCCCTCGTCGCTGCCAAGGGAGAGGTGTTGAGACGGGGACCACAGGTGGGCATTGGCTTGGAGTTTTTGTAGCGTGCACCCATCATCGCAACACCGCATGTTTCCGCCCACTTGTCTGATACGAGCAAGGTGAAACGGGCCTATGAAGTTTCGCCAATGCATCTTAGTTTCTTCGTATCCCAACTCTGGTTTGCCTTCCGTTTACTTGGCGGTGCAAACTCCACTGCACGAACGGCGATACACAGCGGTACTAGATCATGCAAGCCAGTACCCTTGGACCGTATGCAAAGATTTATCGACATAGAACGTCCTTCTCAGAGTGGCTTAAAGGTTTGTGACAAGGCAAGTGGTGAGGGTAACGCTCTGAATCCCCCTGGATTCAGAAATCGAGTCACATCTGTGAACCCAGAAATGCTGGCCAGCTAAGTTATCCCGCACCGTAGCCAACGTTCGCAGACACTCCGCGAGGAGTGTCGCTTCGGCAATGCACAATAACCAGGTTGGATCTAATAATTATTCACTCACCCACACTTGTTCAGCATACAAGTCTGAGGAAAACAGCGTCAGGAGTAGAGACCAGTGGTCAACTCGGGCTTCTAGCTGAGGAAACGAAGACGACAAGTTGGGTGATCTGTCAACGTTTCAACCGTGACACAGGCGTCAACAATGAACTGAGGCAGACGACGGTATACTTTGCCGAGTCAGATGCATGGTCCATCCAAACATGTGCTAGTGCTTCAAGGTACCTGTCCTTGCGCCTAACCTCTTCTTCCTTCTTCTTTGCCTCCTCTTCTTTTCGTCGCAGCTTTTCCTCTTTGGTCTCTTCGTCCTCCCTCTGCCTCGCCTCTTCCTCCAATCTCCAAAGTTCGTCCTCCCGCCGCTGCTCTTCCGCCCTCTTCTTCCTGACATCATCCTCGCGCTTGAGCTGGTCCGCCTTTCTCGTGAGCTCCTCCTCACGCCGATTCGCTGCCTCCTCTCGCTTCCGCAGCCCCTCCTCGATATCCTGTATCCGCCGCTCGTTGTAATCCCGACTGCGCCAGCCAAACCCGTCGTCAAACCCGTCCTCTTCAAAGTCCTCGCGCACCGGACGGTGCTCCTGGAAATAGTGCCGCATGTCCTGGGTCGAGAACCGTCCGCGGAGGGTCGGCTGCCAGCGTGCGTCGTCTGGTGAGCGCGAGGAGCCCTCCCACCGCTCGCGCGCCCATCGGGTGCTCGTCGGGCTCGACTGCGGAAAGTCGTCGATCGTGAAGGAGCGCTTGTTCGCGATGGGCCGGCTCGCAGAGGGCGGAGGCGCGTGCACGCGCGCGTCGCGGGCGTACGCTCTGTCCCGTTCACGGGCACGGTCCCACTCCTGGTCCGCGCGCTCGCTGTTGACGTCGAGCGGGTCCGAGAACGCGACGTGGAGGACGGACGGCGCCTTGAACGACGACGTCGCGCTCACTCGTCCGCATCCAACGCCCCGTCGAAAACACGCTGCAATCTTCTCCGCGTCGGCGCTTCATTGTTCCTCGAGAGTCGGCGCCGACGCACCGACAGATCGCGATCAAGCTTCGGGGAAAGACCTAGGATGTTCAAAGGCCTGGGATCTGGCGCGAGGTCGAGTCCTGTTGAAGCATCGTGTCTGGGGTTGATGTAGTCCACGAACCTGAAACCAGTAGGAGAGGACTCAGGTGGACCGCTTGTAGGGGTAATAGAGCGCACACGGAGTGAACATGTCTGAGAAGAATGGATCGTAAGAGAAAAACGTGCCAAACAGAGGACGACTGACTGAGTGGGAGATGATGCCATGGACTCATCAGATGGAAACTGTCAATGTTACCCACTATGTCACAAATTGAACACAAGCTGCTTCGTACCATGGTCACCCAACGCGTACCTACCCAGGCCTGATCCTGGGGGAAACGACCGTTAGATTTCAATTCCAAATTGTGGCGGGCCGGGCCAGAGCCTCGCCGCATTGCAACCGCATGTTGTCAGCTCTTCGGCACCCTACTCCCACTCGTCGTGTACTCACCTTCAACACCATGAATATAGGCAATACAGCTCAACGTACGGATCCAATGTGTGTATTCAATTCATTCGTTGGACATAGGCTGAATGTGGCTCTAGTTCGAAAACAATCGCCATCAGAAGTGGGGTCCCGGCGTTTGACCTTTTGTTGCATACTTGCTCATCTTTTTAGACATTCAACTTCTCACTCAATCAAAGCCTAGACGCGGATTTCCAAGGCAATACTACCTCGAATTTCGCGTAGGCGATTCAAATATCTCGTGGCGGACGAAGAATGCAAAAGAGACAAGGAATCCCATGGCTTGGGACGATAATCGGTTTTTGTGCGTACATGTCCTTTGTTCTATGCTGGGAAACTGAACTTCGTCAGTGATGGAGACGACCGTTCCGTCCTCGTAGTCAACGTTTACCAGAAGCGCCGCTTCCGTGAGGACAAGCTGATCGCCACTCTCACAAACACCATCGGCGACGTATTTCAAAAACTGAAGGATGGAGGTACGAAGACAATCTGTGTCGCATTTTCTATTGATCCAATCTGTACGATCAAGTGTTCGAAGAGACTCTTGGAACGAAGGTCTCCGACGCTTCCGATTCGGCGATTACCATCAAGTTTTCCCTCACCACTGAGTCCCAGGAGGTTGGCGATGCGGCAGAGCGCCAGGCCACCGACGCTGTCACCAAAGCTACCGGAGCGCTCGGGCCACTAGGATCCACTCCCCAACCAGTTGTTCAACTGGGTTCGGTCGTTGATACCGCCACAACCATCATCACCGAGGCTCAGACGTTTGAGACCACGTGGAGCGTTCTACTGGATAGGATGACCCTCTTCAATAAGATTGTCGCTGACATTGCGGCGGTATTTCATCTTCATCGACTTGTTTCTCATTGTCTAAATACAACATAGATCCACCCATACACTTCCCTCGCTTGGTCGGTTATTTCCGCTGCGAACCAGGTCTGTCTGTTATTTTCAATTCATATAATCACTGATCGTGAGTGATCACCCACGTAGCTGCTCGTAAGCCAGAAAACTCGTGATGATCGGATGATTCGCTTGGCAGGCACGATGAGCGACGTCTTTTCGTTCGTTCACGACGCTGAGCCATTGAGGGCAATAAAGGCGCATATGAAAACCATCACACTTTTGATTCAGCAAGTGACAGAGTGCGGTTA
>JBBPSB010000560.1:0-15459 GCA_038093375.1 Xerocomus brunneocitrinus
CAGGGATATGCCGTCGAACCATGCGTCTTGAACCGGTATGGACCATTCGGAGAGCATCTTTCCGGAGGACACATCAAGGCAGCGGATTTTGCCGTCTTCAGACAAGGCAAAAAGTTGCTTACTGTCGCTGGTCCAGGCCAGGGAAACGACGGGAAATTGAATGTTGACGAGGAGGTGGCCATTCTCAGTCTCATAGATGCGACCGTCGGACCGATATCCTGTAGCGGCGAGGAGGTGGCTGTCACGTGAAAACTCGACCCTCTGAACGCCTTTCAACCTGAACAGTTCTCGGCCAGTCGACGGCGACCAGATAGCGGCAATGTCCTGGAAAGACGGTATGCTCGCGATTTTTGTCCCGTCCGGTGAGACGTCAAGCGATGTATACCCATCATGTTCATGTTCAAACTCGTTCACCTTCTCGCGACTGTTTGCATTCCACACAATTATTTTGCGCTCCGTCCCAGCCACAAGCCAATTTCCGTCTTGTGAGACCGCAAGGGTGTAAACTTCGCCATTGGCATCCATTGGTGTCCCCACCTCGCTCCCATCTTCCACCAGCCAACATCGAATCTTCCCGTCAGAGCCAAGGCCCACGATGTGCTCCCCGTCAGCGAGAAAGGCGGGTGACCGTATCCTGCAACCCTGAACCCTGATTTTGATCGGTTTAGCTTCCCTTTGCTCAACGATGCTGGATGATCGGCTTTCATTAGACTCTTGGGTCCTCGTCAGTTTTGCTCTCTCGGTTCCCTCGCCTTTTTTGCCTTCGATTGCCGTTGCCCTCCTTCGCCGATTGTCATTCGAGGACAGTCGGTCTAGCCCTTTTCTTCCTGTCAGTACTTCTCCCATAGTTCCGTGTACTCACCATTCTTTCGCCTTTGGTCGGGGAGCATGCTTGCCCAGGTATTGGAGCAGTGAAAGGAAGAATGCGTGGCCGTTTCCTCAACGCCTGGTATGCACGTGTCTTCTTATCGGAACCCATCTGGATCACTTTATCGCCCACAACCACCTCCTGTTTGGGGCGTTTAGTCTTATCATTGCCATCATCTCAGTGATGCTCCAAGGTGGTTGGAACAAACAGCATCAACTAAACGACATTTCGAATGGTTAGTCAAAAGATTGTACATGATATGATTGGTGCTCTTCAACGCTTCCTTCAGTAATTCCTTTGCTTCTGATAAGCTCGCCTGATTAACGGTCGACGCTATCGCCTCTATCAATGTAGAGCGGCGTTGGAAGACATGATTGAGAACACATCCCTCCTTCATCATGTCATGACCTATGGTGAGCTCTTACCTTCAACACACGACATTTTCCACAGGCTCACTGGCAGCTAAGCATTTTGTTTTCCGCATCATTTTGCAAACAGCTATAACTATTTATTAATCTTTTGCACACTCACTTTCACCAGCCTTTGTCCAAAATCCAACAGAAGTTTCGGTGCTCATTATGTGAACCTCGCTCGGGATATGCACAGCGTTAATGCTTTTCTAATAGGTGATACTACAAGGAGTCATCAAAGAATCATTGCTCTCGCTCCTCGCTCCCGTCGCGCATTGTTGATCGCATGAAGGAGAGCGGTGTGGCCTCGTTTGGCTTGCGGGTAATAGGGAACAGGAAGAGTGGGAAGTTCAAGCTGCATAGTGACTCGCTTTTCATTTGATCGCGAGGAGTCCGATCGAAAAAAAAAACTACGGCGGCATTTTTTTCATGCGGGTGAGCACATTTGGTTGGCCCTGTGGTGAAACAATACAGGTCGAATATTATCATATCAAGAAGTCTGATTATCAAACGGGGTCAGGGTACGATTGCGATGTAAGGATCCTAGGTCTCAAAGAAAGAGAAAATCAAACGAGAACAAAACGTCAATACCACGCTACTTGAAATCTCCCCACAGGTCGCCAAACACGTCATCCTTTTTCGACGCCGTAGTTAGCTGTGCAAACGACCCGTTGTTCGCATGCGTGGTACTCCCGCCCCAGATACCCGCCGTGCTCAACTCGTTCGCATGCGTTGCACCCCCACCCGCCGGGCCAGCGGCAGGCGCACCCCAAATACTGGTATTCCCAGACGAAGGCGCGCCGTTCCATCCGGAAGACACGCCCCAAAGACCGGTGCCGGTCGTGCCCATCATGTTGATCGGAAGTTGCTGTGCTTGGTCATGCGTCTGGGCCTGTGATGCCGTGTGCGCATGGGTCTGGACCCCACCTTGAAGTGCGTCCGAGGGTAACTGGGTCGTCTGCGGGTTTCTGCTGCTGCGATTGTTGTTGGGCTTGTTGGGGTTGGGGTTGGGATTGCTGTGGTGTCGAGGGGGCGGATATGCGCCCAGCGACGGCAGCGAAGCGGGGCTGTCGAAAATGAGTGTGAGAATGAGCGGCGTTTTGGCAGAAGGTGGTGAGAAAGTTGGCGGAGGGTGAGGCACGCCGGGGTATGGAGAGACTTGCAGTAGGTGCGTAAGTGGAACGAGCAGGCGAGGGCGTTGGTACAGGCGAAGTCTAAGAGAGCGGTGCGCTCGCAGCTACGGGTGCTGCATCCCCCTTGGAAGAGGACTGCGCGGGGCCATCAAGAACGGATGGGTCCGTGGGGGGAGGGCCGTCCAAGGCCCACCGACGCGTTTCGTATTTGGAGCGGATATACGATTCCATTTTACTATGAAGATGGGGTAAGAGACGTGCGAGGGTAAGAGGGACAGACGAGACTTACTGGTCCAGAGGGATATGACCGGATTTCAGGTGGGACTCCCAGTAGAGATTTGCACGACGGTTGCCCCATTTCTGAATGGACTGAGAGGAGATGAGCACGGACTGGAGGGTCAAGTACTGGGAGTAATACCTCCATCTGCTCGGGGGTCCACATGTCGAGATCAATGGATTTGACGCGGCTAATGTGCGTGCCCATGCCACGATGGATACCCGAGCACCGTATGCAGAGATATACACCACTAGAAACGCACACGGAAATGAGCTTGGGCGTGGAGTATACGAGGGTCAGTGCTCACAGGTTCCATGATGCCCACCGAGGGTCTGTTACATGCGTAAGGGATTAAAATGGATGAAAAAGGCCCAGTGCGCACCGTTGCGTTTGCAATCTGCACAGACCTTGTTGTCGGGCTGCTTTACGAGCTCACGAAGGATCTTTGCGTTGCGTTCGGTGGTCGCCTTGTCTGCCTTGTACATCGTGCTGGAGGTTGTAGATGAATGAGCCTGGGAGTTTACAGGTTAAATACCACTACACTGCACTTGTACACGTTTCCATCCAAAACAACCCATACGTTCATCATGTCCTCGGCAACTGCTCGCGCTGAAGCTCGCAGAAGAGCCATCCTTAGCCGTGGCGGCGACCGTCTCGCAAGACTGGCCACCTCTGCGCGCGGTGAGGACGGGCAAGCGTATCTTCAGGATGGTGAGCCTCGTTTTCTTTGTCTCATCTTAGCTTATTCACGCCGCCCTCGCTGTAGATGCACCCGCGAGAGGAAGTGCTGCGTTCGTCGGGGAAGCGTCGAGCATGCCCCCGCCACCACCCCCGCCAAAGGACACACCGAGGCCGTCGCCCCCGCCACCCGCCTTTGGTGCCCAGCCAGATCCATCTGTCTGGTCGCCCGAACAGCAACACCATTTCATGCAGGCGCTCATGGCTGGCGCACCCAACCCCCCCCCCTTTGCTCAATCGCAGCCGTTCTCGCCCCAACCCGCCGCAAACGATCCGTTGGCTAGCATCATGGCCCAACTGGCCAGCATGAACCCACAGGGCGGTGCTGCACCTGGAAAAGCGTCCGTACCGCCGGCACAACCCAAACCCCCGACCCGCTTGCAGAAATGGCTGCCGTTGGTGCACCTTGTGTGCATGTGGTTACTGTTGGCGGCGTTCGTGCTGTGGAAGGAACCACAGGTGTTTGTTGAAAAGACCGCGGGCGCGGTCGACGTGGCGTTTTGGAGACGCTGGCCAAAGTTGGTGACGCAGGGGACGTTGGATGGTGTGTGGGGTGTGGAGGTCGTCGTAAGTAGTCTTGGTCTTGCGGATATCCATATTGACAAGGGTAACATTTCCTAGCAGTTCTTTTGGGCCTTTATAACGTTGCAAGTGATGCTGCATTCGTTGCGTATATTCAGCGGACGCGTGAGTTGGCACTTCTGTTTTATGAGGGATGTTTGTTGAACACCATCTATGCAGGATGAGATACAGCCGCCTGTTTTACTTTCAGTCGTCCTTCCACACCTTCCGACGCAGCTATCATCATTAATTATGACGGGGCTACGCTACTTGCGTATAGGAAGTGTATTCATGGACGACATTGCAGCCGTTGTCTTTGGCATTGGGGTAATCATACTGGTTGCATCCTGGCTCGTCGATTAGAAGACTCTTTGTTATAGAACAATTTCACGCCATACAGCCTGACCAGGAGTGATTAGCAATATATATAAATCGTTTCACTGCGCGTCTACTACGGGAAAATAATGAGATCAAGGCAGAATAGCAGCAGCGCCCGTCTTTGGCCTACTCGGTGCACTCAGCATCTCCTGCACCTGCGCCTCCATCTCCTCAGGGGACGACGACTTTGTCGTGCTAGTCTTGCGCCGCGTGTTCACTTGCGCGAGCCGTTCGTTTTCCTCGCCGGGCAAGATCGGATGGCCAGCCGCGAGTGCGGAGGCCTTGTACGCCCTCCACGGCTCGCCGCCCGCGAGGTCCATGAGCTCTTTGGCGATCGTCGTCGACCACTTGTGGGACATGTCGATCGTCGACGTCGTCCCGTCCTCTAACGTACACGCACGAGTGAACAAGGCGAAAAAAATTAACGCGCGAGGATGGACGCACCGAACTCGACTGTGGCCTGGGGCGCCCACGTCTCTTGGCGCGTTTTAGCGACTCTGTTCACGGCGATCCCAAGGAGCGGGTTCGCCCAGCGTATGCGGGGCAGTTCTTCCTTGACGAAATGTCTGCCGTGGGCGGGGAGGTCAGGACGGTTTTGTATGCAGATAGAAAGGTGCGCACCGTGCGCCCATGTGGTCATTCCGCGTGGCATAGGTCAAACTTATCCGCCGAAGTCCATTGAGTGCAAGTCGGGGACCCGCGTTGAGGTTTTCCAGGACGCGCGAAATATGAGATGGAGGTGGGATAAACTTTCCGCGTCGTCGTGGCATTGTGCGCGTCCCGTCGTCGTCGTCAGCTATACGGTGTCGAGGTACTTGAAATTTCTGGCTCAAGATGGTTGTTTGGCGTTGTTGAATCCAAAAGGCTTTGCCTTCCTTTTTGGACCACTTCACTCTCACTGTGCCAACAAATAAATGTTTCCCTGCTTTCCGGTTCTACAGTCGCTATCGACATGACTGCTGCGCTTCCCACCACGCAAGAAGCTAAATTAGATGACCTGCCCGATGTTCTTGGCGCATACAACGCCTGTCTCGCACTCGAAAACAAGGCTACTACCGAGGAGGATCGGGTGGATGCTCGGATACTCGGGTATATGATTCTGAATGCCCCCGGATCCTCGGACGCGCAAGCCGAGGTCATAAAAGCCATTAATTCCTGTGTAACAGACGAAAAAAAGTTGTTGGAGCTCGGGAAGTGCTTTAGATTATGGTTTATCCTTCCACGTAAGTGATCAGCTTCGTTGGACGACAATGGATCTCGTCGCTGACCGCATACACAGTCAAGAAGTCCAGGGGGCGGACACCAACACCATCTGAATATCCGAGTAATCCACAGTTCAACAGACTCAAGGAGGAACTGAAGGTAAAGATTACAGCAGCACCCAGGGATCATCGCGCAGCGAAGAGCCAGGTTCGTAGCATACGGGTGGCATATTTGGATGACATACAAATTGTTTTTCCCCTTACAGGCTCTTTTTCGAGACGGCTATAAATGCGCAGTAACAGGAACATATGACCGGACGGCAGTAGAAGCATCGCTTGTTGATCTTGATGTGGCGACCGCTGCAGGCGGTATGGTGCGCACAGAACTGGCCCACATCTTGCCGCAATCAACTTATTTCAATTTATCTAACACACCCACAAACTCTCTAGCAGAGGTATTTTCTTTTGTAAACGTTTAGCGCTACTGCGATGCTCATTTTGCCTAGAAGGACTACGCTGCTTCGGTTTTGGCAGTTTTGAAAAGTTTCGGCTACGATGTCGAAAAGGTGAATGGGCACAAAGTCCACTCCCTCTACAATGTCATGACATTGGAACCTAACGCGCATACCGCGTTTGATCGGTTGGAATTATGGTTTGAAAGCACGGTGGGTACTGTAGCTGTGGTCAGAATTACACAGGTCCTAACACCGCCTCAAAACCTAGGAGGTTGAGAACCGCTACCGTGTACAAACTACTTATCTAATCCCCAGAGTACTTTCCGAGGTTACCTTCGTGTCGCCGGATCCTCTTACCTTCCCCTACCCTTCTCATCAACTCCTAGCCTTGCACGCTGCCTGTGCCAAGGTCGCCCACCTATCAGGCGCAGGCGAATACATCAACAAGTTTGATCGTGACGCAGATGATCTAGATGTATTGGCAACCGATGGCAGTTCATCGGCGATCCTGACTCATGCTCTTTGGGGATCGGTGTCGCACACCGTCGACATTCCGCCATGAAACAAGTGCGTCTGGCTGCCGGCTCTTGGTAAAATATTTTATTAGAGACATTGTTATGGCGGGGTTTCCTTTATCATGTATTGGAAGAGTAAAGTGGTACCTAAGAAACAATGCATCAGTTTTCTTTTTGAAAACAACCGCTATGTACGCCATAGTGCAATAAGAACTTACAGTACAATAGGATGGATGCAGGACACCTCGAAGATTATTGATTGTAAATTTCCCGTCCTTTCCTCCAACTGCGAGAAACTGATCGTTGGATGAGAATGCGACTGAACATATGTCTTGAGAAAGTTGAATGAGACCGAGCCGCGCATGTGTAGATGTGTCCCAAAACGAGATGGTCTGGTTCGCAGAGTATGCAATGAATTCCCCATGTTTTGGTAGGGCAAGCATGGTTACTGCTCTCAGGAACAGCCTACCATTCAGAGACTGTCGACCCTATCGGCAAATGATGTGCGGCCGTACAGCCACTTTACATAATCACGGACACAATAAGTTGAACCTTCGTCTCAGCCTCGTACTAGTACATAGTAGCTAGACACCTTAGCTAGTTTCCCAACCACTGAGGTGAGACACATTACTTATTTACTACACCAGTACTTATTACATATAGTACTGACTATTCAATAGCATTGGTTTGGCCTTGTGTGCCAACACCATCTCCCATAGATGCGGGTTATCAAGCACCGGCGCCGGTGGATGTTCATCATTACTGTGTTTCTGCTGTTCATGCTTGTGAGTCTTTGCTCAACTCACCATGATGGCAGCGGGGGCAGAACGGCCTTCCGAACACGCTGGGCCGCCAAATTGCTCCCGTTCTCTCGGAGCTCTGATACGATCATCAAGCACCCTATCTCCACCCTCATGGAGGATGCCAAGGACGCCTTCACCAAGCGTCTCGCAAGACAGAGCACGACCCTCCCCGAGGCTGTCGCGGAGTACAAGCGCCGCTACGGCCGGGATCCGCCACGCGGGTTCGACGACTGGTGGAAGTTTGCACAAGAAAACGACTTCAAGCTCGTTGACGAGTTTGACGCCATCGTTGAGGACCTTGCCCCATTTTGGAAGTTGAGCGGGGAGGAGCTGCGCTACAGGACGTATCAGGTACGATCGACTTGTTCGATCCGGACTTGTGCCGTGACAGCTATTATTGTTGAACAGGCGGGACACTTGCCTTCCATAGACCTCATGCACATTGAGGATGGGGAGGTATATGAAGTTGTCATCGAAAAAGACTACGTAGACAAAGAGGGTGGTCGCCGATTTCTTGGATTCTTTTCTCTGATTCAAAAGTTTCAACACAAGGTACACAGAAGTTTTGGACGTCAATCAACGGGCGACGTTGATCTGTTTTTAGCTACCCGACATGGACATCGCCATTAACACGAAAGCAGAGGGACGAGTACTCGTTCCTTGGGAGGATATGAACCTCGCCAAACAAAATTTGTCTGGTACGCACTTGTAGGCTTGTGTTTGATTCAATCATTATCCGGCCAATGCAGAGGGTGTACCAATGATGTTGGGTGACTTAACTGCTGACTGGAGGGGAGATGGGTGTGTATGGGAAGAATACCGACGCACGTGCTCCCCCGATACCCCAGCGAGACAGCTTTCTGGCTCGTATTGCAATCCAGACATTCAAAAAAGAAATGTGGTCTTGGGACAGTCACGAAATTCAAACGATTCATTTATATTTCCCCTGACAGTCGACGATGATTTCGATTTCTGTCAAAACCCATGGGCACGGTACACGCAGGGCCATTTTTTCTCCGATTGGCGAACCATCCCCATGCTCTACCCCGTATTCTCACCTTCAAAAGCCAAGGGATTCGCGGACATCCGGATCCCAAGTCATTTCTACCACAAGGGGAGCAAAAAGTACACATACGCGTGGGATCCTGTAACCGAGAAGGTGAAAGAGGTTGATGATATGGAAGTACCCTGGGATGAAAAGAGGGACAAGATATTTTGGCGTGGTTCCACGACTGGAGGGGGTAGCACCCCGCCAGGATTTACTCCAACGTTTCAGCGGCACAGGTATTTGTCTTTCTCGACTCGCAATTGGACCCACCATAATCCCTACGTCGCTAGATTCCTTCGTATGGCCCATGAAAGCGCGCCTCATAATGTGACGATCGTACATGCCTCGTCTTTACGGCCAAACGCTCTCATCACTATGACAGTCCCTGCGAAAGACCTCAACAATGATATCATGGACGTGGCGTTCGTTTCCGCAGTTGGGTCCTACCCTGGTGGTGAGTCAGAACTGCGCAAACACCACCGTTTTGCAGACTCTGTTCCTTTTGGAAAACATTGGTCACACAAGTACCTCGTCGACTTGGACGGCATGTCCTATTCGGGGCGCTTTATGGGGCTCATGGCGTCCGATAGCGCCGTGCTCAAGTCGACGGTGTACAAGGAGTACTTTTCAGATTGGATACAGCCATGGTAAGTCCTGTGGGCGCTGTTTTGGCTTCGGGAGCTGACGTGCGTGCTTTCCAGGTTGCACTATATCCCGCTCTCGTCGTCGTATTCCGAGATCTACAACATTCATGCGTATTTCTCGGGGCCGTCGGCGTCGACGATGGACGTTGTGAACAAGACGGTGCGGCGCACGGCCGACTGGGAGGCAGCCGGGAAGGTGAGAGACGAAGAGTTGCGGCAAATTGCGAGGGCGGGCAAGCAGTGGAAACATACGCTCGGACGGAAGAACGACATGGAAGGTATGTGGATCATCGTACTCTCCTTGAACTCAGACGGAAAAAGGCTGACTGGATGGATAAATGAATAGTGTATGTGTATCGATTGTGTTTAGAGTACGCGAGGCTCTGGGCGGACGATCGGGATGCGATGAGTTTCGTATTATGATCTTTTTGGAATTGATTGGACCTTGTTATCGTAGTGGGTAGGCCAATTCAATTTTGCCCGAACTACATGCGCATCAGCATCACTCAAAATCTGCCAAGCTCAGCCATTACTTTCTGCCAATTCTGCCATTTCGCCCGGCTCCAATCAATTCTTCCCACAGGCCACAGCACTACCCGTTGGACCGATTGTACTCGTTCGTTTTCCAACGCTTGCGGTGTTCATTAGCGTCCCCCCTCGTGTCACTCTCGAAGTCTTGCATGCGATCGCTCATGCGCATCATGTTGTGTGCTGTGCAAACAACAGATGCTAGATTTGCTACCCGTCCATTCGTGTACATCGAGTTGTGTGCTCTTTGGACGTCACTCGTGTGCCGTGACGAGCGGTGATGCCGGGACAGAGACGGGAGTGATGTAATAGGCGTGGGGACGGGCGGTAGCGCGAAACGCTGTCCGGCTCCACGAACCGTCCTGGGCCAATAGTGAGCTGCGAGGGTGGGTGGGAAACACCTCGCACGCCATGCCAGGGTTCAACGGAACCCAATGGAAAGCGATGAGGAGGGCGACCAGGGTGCGGTGGGAGGGTGAAAACTCAAGCGCTACTTGATGATGAGCCAGCGAGTGCGGGAAGTGGCGCCGCGAAAGAAGTTTCATTATGACACAAATAACACCGTTCACCAGATTATGTGGGGGCGGCCTACATTTTCAAAGTCCCAATCGTCCTCGTGATGCTATCCAAGCAACAGGAGATATGTATACACTCAGGCACCTCAAGAGTACTCAGACTGACTCAGTGCGCAAGATGATTCTCCTTCTTATGATCTTTCGCTCACTTGCTCCCCAGACTCATCGCAGACGCCGGTATGGTGACATTGCCACCGAAGGGGTAACAGTGCTGTTTGCGAGACCGAATAAGCAAATGCCACTGCGAGGGAGGGACGGATTATAACGTTGACCTTAAAGTGTGGATAACACTCAATTCGCGATCCGTGAAACACCACTTTCCTCGCATATCCTGCCTCCCGGCGGCGAGGGGCTAGAGGGCTTGATATTACCAAGACTAAGTAGTCTAACTTCGAAGACTTCGGTTTTCCATAAAGAGTGGCTTACATAGATCTCAGTGGTTGTCTCCTTGCCACGACATGGATTCGCTCGAGCTGACCTGTTGGGTCTACGGCACAGATACTGAGGTGACCTCTCTGGAAATTTCACCAACAAAGACTGTTTCAAATCTCCAAAACGCCATCCAGAGCAAGACCTTGGGGACCTTGGGCCTCATTGATACAGCCAGTCTTAAACTTTATTTAATCCCTTTTCCTGGTGACGACGTCTTTGAATCCACCCTGAATGAGTGGAAGCCTGGAGGCAAAGCATACCTTAATACACGACAAAGATTGTCCAACGTTGATCTAGCCGGGAAGCTCATCATCGTCTATTCACCCGATCTTGGTGCGCATTTATCATAGTATTCTGTTGCCCCTCTGACGAACAGTTAGCGGCGAAGCCTATGAAAATCTTCTATTGCTTGCGGGGAGAGAGTCGGAACAGGGCATTCCCCGTCATGATTTCATCGACAGAGACTGTTGGGGATCTCAAAGAAGCCATCAAGAACGAGAAGCCGGTGGGCTTTGGCCACATTGATGCAGATAGGCTTGACATTTACAGAGTCTCTGATGACATTCCCGATGTCGACGAGGCCGTGAGGACGGTTGATTTTGATAAGGAGTTACCCGGACAGGCACCGTTAACTCAGTATTTTTCCACCCCTCTTCCTGACGGTCGTATTCATATCGTGGTTGATGCATCTTCCAAAGTCGGTAGGTATCCAACTCAATTGCACTTGTAACATGTCTGACAACACTCTAGTGCCCCAAAAACGTTCCTTGGAAGAGCCCAATGTCCCTTCACCGAAACGCATCGAGTTGGGACGCCAGCGGTTTCTCGACGATCGCATATCATGTGCCCCATCGACCGGGGGGGATCCAACAATTTTCCTCCGTGATCAGGACGACCCAGACAAAGCCATTTATTGTGGTCGCCCTCCAAAAACTGCCGCGATAATTCCTGTAACTTTACTCCACTCGTCCTTTGGCCAGTTCATCAGTGATTGCACAACTCTCGAAGTAAAACCTGAGGATGAAGCCTTTGCGATGGAACTGTCAACCACAATGTCTCATGTCTATTCTGATGAAATGAAACGAACTCGCGCAATCCGAGATGTATTTATGAAGAACGGATTGCGTTTCAACGATTTCAACATAGACCAGCACCGCACAGATGGTGCTATACTTGTTGATGGCACCGACCATCCTTGTGTTATCTCCGAATTCAAGAACGAAGTTGGGGACACGGGAGCAGAACCCTTCTTCCAAGCGACCTTGTGCTACTTGGAACACGCCAGGTTGCTTCCGCCTAATGCGAACCTACAACCCTGTATCCTGCTTCTTGTGTTCGGTTAGTCTATTACTCGCTCTTTGCAAATTCAGGATCCGATTCTTCCTCCAAACAGGGCCGTGGATCGCCTTTGCAGGAGCTGTATGGAATTTGCGTCCAACGGTGCAAATACTTTCCGATGCGCTTTCCATCCACTACCACCCTACGGATACCTGGGCGCGGGAAAGAGTGGCCCGCCACCTTGGCGCATTCAGAAATGTTGTGCAGACCCTGAAAGAGTACTATCGGAATCTCTCTGAGGCACCAAATCTACCCTCTGACCAACTTCACCTGTTTCCGTATCCCACTTCTTTCACATTTCTCCGGGACCAGAGCCAACATACATTCAAATACACCTCACAGCCGTTCCCCGATAAACTTTTGTTTTTTGGCAAAAGCTTGAGGGATCAGTCCTCAATTTGCATCAAATTCGTCCGTCAGTATTCGAAGGAAGTCCATGAGAGATGCTCAGACCAGGGACATGCACCGGCACTTTATGGTTATGAAGAGCTCCCTGGTGGATGGCGGATGGTTGTCATGCAGCAGGCGCCCGCAAGTACTCATCAGTGGCTACGCGCTATCAAAGTGACCCCGAAACTCATCGAGAACATCAAAACATTTGTGGAGAAGCTTCACGGTGACGGTTATGTTCATGGTGATATTCGGGATGCCAACATCATGGTATCAAAGAATGACGAAACCGACTTTGTGTTGCTCGATTTCGATTGGTCTGGCAGTATTGAAAAGGTGCGGTATCCTGTAGATTTGAACATAACGACCATCCGGCGGCCACCGGGTGCGAAGGGTGGGGCTATTATAAAGGCTGAACATGACATCGAGATGGTAAAAATGATGATCCGGAAAGACTCAGCTACGTCTTCTTTTTAGTTTATATTTTGTTGCTGTTCTCGAGTCCTTTCTCCTTGTTCAGTCCTTTCCAGCCTTCAGCTTCAATGTCGAGTGGAAAAGGCGTTTGACTAGATGCACTTGTACCTTGGCCTTGAAACACGACAGACGCCAACAGTGAAGCGAGTGTGACGCCGCCACCATATAGTCACTACGCCGAGAGCACGCCTGCACAACATTTACCAACCTCGGTCAAACTCCACGGTCTGCCGAGCTCAAGGAGATGCAACGCTGAATGAACGGCCGACCAAGGCTGTCTCAGGGGTCGTGCCCGTACCATGCCCACCCTATCAGAGTTCCGAAACTCGGTGTCCACCTCTCGTTTTTCTCGGACTAGTCGGCCTTCAAGCCTGAAGAATATATCCCACCAGTCCCAAAACGTCATGTACATTAAATACCAATATGGACGAATACGATCTGTTGGTCAAACGGTATCTTTTCTCGTAATTCCTTCAATGCCTTGTGCAACGCAACGGCAGCGTTGGTGCAATCCAGGCGGGCAGACGGTCCATCTAACAAATGTGTGTAAAAGGCGGACACAACCTGGCCAGCAACGGCATCGTCGACAGGCAGGACGGTACCAATGACGCTGCGAAAACCCCCGAATTGCATTGCCGCCGCGAGATGCATCACCTCGTCTGGCGTGGTAGCATCGCCAACAGTGGTACGACACGCCGAAAGGAACGCAAAGTCGGGATTCCCAAAGTCAGATAGAATGAGCTTCTTGAGTGTCAAAGGACCGTCGTGCAATGCAAAGGACGACTCGAATGGGTTTAATTTGTGGGGAATGCCGTGACAAGCGAGATGAAGCCACTTGCAATTTTTGAATGCGTCTTTTGTGCGTTCAATTGTAGCATCCTCGTCTGCGAGGAGCGTGACGCAAGAATAGTCATGGACAAGTTCGCTGACGAGGGCGAGTTCAGGAGTAACTGACGGAAGAGGTGTCTTGCCTAACGGTTTTGAAGCACCTACAATTGCAAATGATGGGTTATCCAAGTGAGGATGTACCTGCTTTCTTGCACGGAGAAGCGCGCCGAGCGTGGGCGTGTATGAGGAAATATACAAGTCTGAAAGTTGTGTTTGTCCTTTCCGAAAGGGGGCAGCAGCATGAAGTGGGAGAAACGTGAAATCGCTGGTCGGACACCACCAGATACGTGAGTGTGGCATGATACCGGATTGCTGGAGCGCTCGGACGACGGGTTCAACAGCGCGATCCCAGATCTCGCGAAGAATGGTTGCAGTGTCCTTTGGACTGAGAAGCCCCGGGTGTCTTACGACCTGCTGGAATCGGGATGCCAGTTTTGAAAGGGCAACTTTCGAGATGTTGAGTTGAACGTGAACAGGATCGTTGTCGTGAAAAATTATCACAGCATCACAACTGTGCTGACTGGAGTTCATGATAATAATAGGTCCGTCCTTGGCAGCGGTCTGGAGGTCGGGAAATTCGGGAGGCAAGAGGAATCGAGAGAAGCCGGGCACGGTGCGAATACGGGATATGACGTCGTCAAGTTCTGCGATCAGCTTCCACGTTCGTGACGACTGAAACTCCGATACTTGATCAAAGACAGTTCGAAGACGAGAGCTGACTCGCTTGAATTCATCAGCAAGATGTGCTGCATCGGTACCCAGGGAGGAGAGATCATCAAGAGGTGTGTTTAAGCGACCCAGCTGGGTCCAGAACACTGTCCGTCCCTGTTCCAAAAGCTCGACCGCTGTCTTGATATTCTCCCGACGAACGCAGTATGAAAAGGCATCCACGGCCAGGGATGACACCTTGTCCTTCACGATCTGGTAGTGTTCTACAGAGGACGGGAAAATGGCAGCAAAACGGACCAGGAAGGTTAACGCGGTTTGATATGCTGTCATGGCCGAGCTGTGACTATATTTATCAGCAGACTCTGCCCATGCCCTGGCCGCCAAAAGATACCAGCGCGATACCCCGCCTGGCGACTCTGGAAGTTCCGAATACAGGTGGAAAGCTTCACTCAAATCGTCCGCGGAATGAGAATCCTCGAAACGGCTCTGGAGAGCCATCCCAAGCCAATGTATGTGTTGGGACCGACGAGGGTGACCCGCGGGACAAAGAGACAGTGTAGCCTTAAACAGTTCGATGGCCTCGGTGAGATCAGAGGAAATGCCATGTGTTGCAAACCGCGACACAAGGCAATCAGCGAGATTTGCGAGTGATTTTGAGCGCAGTTGATGACCCTCGGGACAGAGCTTTAGAGCAGCTCTGTTGAGTTCCATAGCTTTCATAAGATCATCAAATGTACCCAGACACTCAAATCTCTGCCTATAGCAACATGCTATGTTGTTTAGGGACGAGGGGTGATACAAGTGCCCAGATGGACGTAAAGCCAGAGCCGCTTGGTGGTTCTCGATGGCCTTTTCCAGGTCACGAAGGTGACCATGCAATTGAAATCTCGTGTCAAAACTAGTCCCGAGGCTGTTCAGAAATGTCGAACGCTCTGTGTGATTCTGAGGACAGAGTTCAACTGCGACCGCGTGTGACAAAATGGCTTCGTCAATGTCGGCCAATGAGATAGCACTTGTAGCACCTAATATTGATAATATAGTAGGTAATAATTTAATTATTAAAGGTAAACTAAATTCAGCTTCAATAATTGCGATATTATTAGGATTAATAAAAATAGAATTAGCAAAGAAAT
>JBBPSB010000561.1:0-15450 GCA_038093375.1 Xerocomus brunneocitrinus
CAGCACCCGCCGCGCCCATCGCCTCCTCCAGCAACACATCGACCGCGCGCGCGTCCACCGCCGTCCGCCCCACGCCTTCATCGCGCGCGACACGCACAGGTGTGTCGAGCACGCGCGCGGCAAAGGGGGAAGGCGGAGGCGACGCGGAGCTCGATCCGTCATGTGCATCGTGTTTCAGTTTCCTCATCTTGGCATTCGAAGAGGGCCTGGCGAGGAGCGACGCATCAGCGAGCTCCTGTTGCGCTTGCGCAAACGCTGCAGGGAGAGAGGTGAACACGCCAACAGGGTACGTGTCGACCACTTACCAATTGAAAATGAGTCCGGCGACGAAGGGGCGTTCTTGTGTTCTGGAGAATGTCCCCGATGGTGGTGATGATGACGGTGCGACCCAGAACTACGACGGGCATGCCCATGCCCATGACGCGCTAAACCAAACTGAGCACCGAAGCGAAACATAATAGGAAACAGCTCACGTTCTTTGGGTGTTGAAGAGCGCTGGCTTGTTGGTGCATGCGTACGGGGATGCACATCGAGTTCACGCTTCTTTCGCCGCCGACTCCCTTCCGAGCTATCCATCTCCTCTTCCGCGTCCGAGGACGACTTTCTGGACGAAATACCGTGTTCTTCGGGTGACTCGGTCGGGGGCGACGTGGACGAAGACGAGGACGTAGCATGACGCAACGCATCGTCCGAGGTGCTCACTCGCTTTCCCTTGCGTTTCTCAACCCGCTCGCGGTTCTCCCCACGTACGGCTTCAGACCTTTGAGGGTGTGGCACGTCAGGCGGTGACGGCGGCGGCGTCATTCCGCACATGTCGCCGAACAAGGTCTCTGAAATCCGATGCCACCGTGTCAACAACCACACCATCATCCGCTGCGATACGATCTTGGTAGATCCGCCCAATAGCCGATGTCCGAATATCCGCGCTACGTCCTCAAGCTGCAACCCGTTCTCGGGACACAGCGGGAGTTGAGTGAAAAACGCGCAGAGATACACGAGCAGGGAGAGGTTCGCCGAAGGAAGAAACCGGAGGAGGATCTGTGCGATGGCGAGTTGGTCTGACTCGAGTGCAATGTCGGAGTCGTCGAGATGGAGGTCGTTTCGGGTCATCCATACGCCGCGAAGTGGTAGCTCGCCTCTCGCGCGGCGATCTTCTTCCTCTTCCTCTTGTTTATCGCGGCGCGCATCTTCACGTTTTACGCTGGGTTTAACGGACCAGTGCCAGAGTGCTGAGTAAATTGGGGGCTGGAGGAGAGGGTTTGGGAGACTGGAGATGAAGGTGGAAAGGAGGGCACAAATATCGGGCATGGACTGGCCACGCATGTTGAACTGGGCGCCGAAATCGGGGCTCTTGTCGTACAAATCGATGAGTTGAAGGTGACGATCGCGACTCGGCAGTGCACGGAACAGGCCGCATTGATAAATACCTAGAGATTCGGATGAGACTGATGAAATGGAACAAACTGGAGCGTGTGACTAGCCAGTCTTTGTCAACTCTTCGACACAAGCAACTACGACGACGGGGAGGTGGTGCTGATAATCGCCGATGAGCATGGGAGTGGAAGCGTATAGGATGACGTCCTCGAGGGGTGCACCGATGACATCTAAACAAAGGGCTAGTACCAGAATGAGATCTGTGTCTCGATGAATCCACCTACGAAAATTTGGGTCCTTTTCTTGCAAGCGGTCACTTTGTTTTCTACGGAGCTGTTCTCGGAGGTTGCTGTCCCGTTTATGTGTGACTGCGACGTCTTCGAAACTGACATAATCCATGGCACGGCGACCGGAACGACGTGTGAGTGCGTCCAAACGTCGAAACATATGGCCGACTCTGGCCTTTGGTATGGGGGGATGAGAGGGAAGATCTGTAGGCGGGAGATCCTTGCGCGAGGACGGAGAGTCGATGCGACTGCGATCGTCGTGACGATAGGGTGTGGATGGCGCAGGTTGACCGCAGGCTCTGGCCAGTCTATCTGGTTCTAGATCAGGGGGCGGGGTGTGAGCGATGCGGACATCGGATGCGGAGCGCCCCCGAAAACCAGGCACGATGTACGAGCTGACACGCGCGGCGAAACCACTCCGCCTGTGAGGGGTGTCATCGTTGTCTGGGCGAGGACGGGGGATGAAGTAAGAGGAGGACTGGGATGGCTGGGAATGCTCGGGTTGGTTTTGGCGGGCACGAGGAGCCCATGCATTGTCGGCACGGGGGCGTAGTTCTGGAGAGGAGGATGTGTGGTGATGGTGGAGCGACAAAGTTGTGGTGCTGCGGGGGAAATGTCGTACTGAGGTATTGGCGGGTGGGTCGTGACGGAGGATGGGACGGGGGCGAGTCTCACCATAATGGTCATCAGAGGGAGACATGGTGGTGGATTGGGAAGAAGTGTGTTCTCTCCTTATTTTTGGGCGAATGCAAGTTCAGACTACATGCAGATTAGATAAACTGAGTGTCCGGTCGAGACCACTAGCGTTCCTGGCCGAGAACGTCCGTATATCATACTAATCACGTGACCATATGTACAAATAAACATCGCGTATCGTTTAATCGAAAAAATATAAAAATCATTTTCGCCTCCTTGACATTCGTGTTTTCACTTTACCATGTTCCCCACCACGAAAACCCTCCTCGCTCTTGTCTCGTGTGCGCTCCTCGCTCAGGTGCAGGCCCAAGCCACTCCCGACGCATGCATCATCGCTTGTGCGACCTCGGCTGCAGCAGCTGGAAATTGCACTAGCTAGTATGTTCCCAACTTGACCCCCGTCACACTACTCACCCCTCGTCAGCACCGATTTGCCTTGTATCTGCACCTCGAGTGCCTTCCAAGCGGCCGCTGGTGCATGCCTCGCGGCAAACTGCACTGCAGCTGATCTTACGGCGGCAGAAGCACTCCAGCAACAAGAGTGTGCCAACGGTATGTGTTGCTCCTGCGTCGCTCTTTTTCTCGACTGATTGGACATGGTCGCAGTGACATCTTCCGCCTCTTCGACTGGGGCTTCGAGCACGGGTGCGACCGCGACGTCTTCTTCCTCGTCTGCTTCTGCCACGTCTTCTTCCACGACCAAGAGCAATGCTGCCCTCGCGCTTGCCGCTCCTTTCTCATTCGATACCCTTGTTGGCACCCTCGTTGCCTCGGCTGGGGCATTAGTCGGCGCTGCGTTTGTCCTGTAATGTGCCTTGCCTCGTTTTTACCCACAGACGCGATCCCTTTGTTTCATCTGTACGGTAGCGGTTGTAACCTCAGGGATAAGCCGTCACGCCTCACCTTCTAATTACGGTCGCAATAAACCCTTTTTGAACGTTGATTAACCCTTAGCATTTGTCGCGTCGTCAGGTGCTCTAGCAACTGTTTGAAATCAGAAAAGTCGATATTGGCCATGTGGCACTGCATTGCGGGGAACCGAATTCCCACGCTTCGCACACCCAGCACAATAAAAACTGTTGACAGGGCAACTTTCAATAAGTACGTGAATTCCTTGAGCGTTTGGTGTGGTCAGCGGAAAATATGTTATCGGGCTTACAGCAATCCGGACGTAACGTTGTGGCCAACAACGAAATGGCGGTTGCCCAGTGACCGAGTGGCAACAACCCTGAGCCATTATGTTGAATGGCATTAGGCTACCTTGGACCGATGAACGAATGAAATACCATCCACCAGCTGTGCCATGGCTGGTCCAGCGTCGCAGCACTGGAGGGTGGTGGTGGTTGGAAGTGTGACGCGTGACATGATGTGACTGGCTCAATCACGGAGTGGTAAAAACAAAGCAGCCACCGTCAACGTTCATCGTCAAGACAGTGGCTTAGCTTCTGTCCAATCCTCTCGCTCTTCTCCTCCTCGTTTCCTTGTTTCTCGTTGCGCAACTCGTCTTCAGCACCACTTATTCCCCATTCGTAATACCCCCTTCGCCCCATCACCCACCCGAGCACCATGGGCAACTGTATCTCCTCCCAGGACAGGGTTGAAAAGGCACGATCCGACGCAATCGACCGCCAGTTGGAAGAGGATTCAAGGAGACTCAGAAAGGAGTGCAAGATACTTCTACTGGGTCCGTCCCTCCCCCCTTCTCCCTGGGCGCCTCTTCTGCTCATCCTCACCCATCCCTCCCTGCAGGATCTGGCGAGTCTGGGAAATCGACCATCGTGAAACAGATGAAGATTATCCACCAAGGCGGTTTCAAAGACGAAGAGCTCATGAGCTACAGACCCACTATCTACCGTAACACCCTCGATAGTGCTCAAGCTATCATCCTCGCCATGCGCAAGATTGGTCTCGACTGCGTCGACCCAGATAACCGTGTACGTTTCACTTCATACACATTGTTCCGCCATGGACCTCATCCCCGCCACCCCAGACCAACGCCGACCGCATCTTTGACTACCGCATCGACCAATCTCCCAATTTCGTATTTTCTTCAGAGATCGCCGACGCCATCTACCAGTTGTGGCAAGATTCCATCATACCACAACTCATGGAGCACAGCACCCAATTTTATCTAATGGATAGTGCGGTCTAGTCAGTACTCATTCCATCCTACACGTCAAGTGCTCACTATCGCCACTCAGTTTCTTTCTGAATGTCAAACGGATAGGCTCGTCTGGATATCTCCCCACTGCAGAAGACGTCTTACGAGCCCGTCTAAAGTCGACTGGCATCACGGAAACTAGATTTACCATGGGCCAACTACAGTTTGTCACATACTTTTCTTCTCTCCTCTCCTCTCACGTTATGTAGAATACACATGTTCGATGTTGGTGGACAACGCTCGGAGCGAAAAAAATGGATACACTGCTTCGAGAGCGTCACGAGTATCATTTTTTGCACCGCACTTTCCGAATACGACCAGGTCCTCTTGGAAGAAAAAAATCAGGCAAGTCCGTCGGCCTGTCATGCATCATGTCACTGAAATACACTTCGTAGAATCGCATGGTCGAGTCTCTCATTCTCTTTGAATCCGTCATAAATTCCAGATGGTTTTTGAGAACATCTATTATTCTCTTCCTCAACAAGATTGACGTATTCAAGACCAAACTTCCAAAGGTCCGTCGCACATCAAACCCGCATCCCGCGTCCTCACACCTTGTTAGGTCCCCTTGGAAAAATATTTCCCAGAGTACTCGGGCGGTGCTGATATCAACAAGGCAGCCAAATACATTCTCTGGAGGTTTATGCAAACAAATCGCGCGCGTCTCTCCGTCTACCCCCAGTGCGTTCGCATTTGTCTCCCCACGTCCTGACTCATACCCGTGTTCAGTCTAACGCAAGCAACGGACACGACAAACATCCGTCTAGTATTCGCCGCTGTAAAGGAGACAATCCTACAGAATGCACTCAAAGACTCTGGCATTTTGTAGCGTTGCTCCTTTTTCCTCTTTGTTTTCCTTGTTTCTGCTGAGCTACAAGTCGTGTTCGCTATCTATTGGTGAGCCGATATCATCACCTGTCGCATTGATTTGACATGGTCTCGCTTTTAGTTTGCATTATCTCTGTGGATACTCCTTGTCATTTCCCTAGCATGCCTCCGTACATAACAATATTATCATCGATCTATTGCTCCACTTACACGCCGCCGCCATACAATCGCAGTCTCGACGACTGACCGCACAGGCTATCGAACATTTTCTTTCTTCTTTACCCGCGATTGTTAGGCCATGACAATTACGTGACATGTTCATTTCATTTCCGTTTCTTTCCGCATCTCGTGTGTTCCTTTCACTTCTGGATCTCGTTGATGCTAGTCCGTTTTTTTTTCATCACCTGGTCGTGTTTATGGTGGCGCTATACTGTATCGTGTCATGTCAATTATGTCCCGCATATAAATCTAACAAGTCTGCTTTTCTAGAGAGTGAGCATGCATACCAAAGGTGTATATTTGTTCTCATTCTATGTTGAGATGGTGTCACACTGCTCGCAAGATTCGTTCCAATGTTGCGCACTCAACCCTAATACAACTCACGTCCAACGTCTCGCGTACGTTTTGAGGCGGCGAAGGCCATCAATGTATCACCGCTTACCCATTATCCTATCACCCATGGCACGGCTTGCCGGTCACTTTTTACTGCTCCGTACCTCCACATCCTTACGCTGGTCGCCTAGTCACCCCTCGACGCGCCCCACGTCCTCATCCCAGCCATCCCCAGACCCATCCCCATACGCCCGGCCGAGCTCGCGCACGCTTGCGATCGCAATGAGCAGCGGATGTTGCACATCGAGCAACCTCAGTGTCTTTTCCATATCCTCGAGCGCAAAATCTTCCATCTCTTCAAAGAGTGCAATGTCCTCGTCCTCGTCCTCTTGTGCGTCTGTTGGCCCTGGACTCGCAGCACCTGGACTCGATCCCGGCGCTGGACTGGGCGCGTTGGGGGGATGACGCCGCTTCCGCTTCTCGGCGATGTTTTGTAGTTGGACTTTACACCCCTCGACGAGGCCCTCGGCAACCCCGCGCTCGAGTGCACCCGTACCGACGACGCGGAGTGTGTCGCTGACGGCCCGGTATAGCGATGCCAAAAAGGACGGGTCGGACTCGATCTGGGTGCAGTAGACGAGTTTAGAGAGCGAGGCAGAGACCATGGCAGGCGCGAGTGTGTTGCTGGATTTACCGCACGAGGTGAGGAGGGGGACGAGTCTGTCCTTGGTGTGAGCGGGCACAAGGCGAGTGGGGGAATGACATACCTACACGCCGCCTCCCGGACGCCCTCATGAAAGTAGAATTGCAGAGCCGGGAGGGTCAGCTCGAGTGCCTGCGAGAGATACGGGCCAAAGCGACCGCCTAGAACGCTGCAGTAGATGACAAGCGTGTCAAACGCCTGACATTTCTCGTCGATCGTCGACGTGCGGATGCCGACGATTTGGCCATCCATGGAGATGGTTTCCCATCCTTCGCGTTCGTACTGCTCCTCTTCCTCGTCTGCCGGACGCGCAGGTTGGATAAGTGTATACGCACGTGAGTCGATCGCGCGCGTGCTTACCGTAGATGGACACGTCGGCTTTGGCGCTTGCTGCGTTGAGCAACGGTGGCATGACCACGGGCAGATACGGCTCGAATTCAGGTCCCAGTGCCTGACATATCTTGGCCCACGTCGCAATCAGGTACGTCGCTAGCAGCGTGTCAGATGGGTCGATGGGCGAATCTGGCAACAGTGATTTGAGTCAGCGAAAACATAAGGACAGAAAGGGTCGCACTCTGTATGTTGATAAGGGCGTCGATGAGTGTACGTGCATCCGGTCGGAACACGTCACATCCGACAGCGATCGCTACGACAATGAAAAAAATGTTGGCGTTTATCAAGGGTTCAGGGACACACCAATGAGCCCTGCACATTCCATGGCTTTGACACGTAGTTTGTGATGACTCGGATCATTCGCATTTCGGAGCACATTGAGTAGGAGTGGCATAATCGTACCATAATGCTACGTCCTTGAGGCTGCAAAAGATCGCGCGTATGATAAGTGTGACATACCTTGGCAAATGTGGTCTCACTCGCATCGGCGACCATGGCCAACGTCGTGATGGCCTGTTCTTGAACAAATCGGTTCACTGGTTTGCCCACTTCGGCACCCGAGTCAAGTAGCTTGAGTAGCCGTTCTACGATGGGGTCGAGGTACGGGACGAGCACGTCCCGTTCAACACCTTCACAAAAATTGATGAGTGCGGCTGCTGCGTGTGCATGGACGCTGTCACAACCAAGTTAGGCATGCCACTCCAGATGTAGAGTGTCAAATCTCATTTACCGAGGTTCAGGGGCTTCAAGCGTCGGTATCAATGCTGCAAAGAGCTGCCGATGATAACGATCTTGAATGACTTCCTAGTGACAAGACATGAAAGCCACCGCTGACAAGTCACAGTCACACTTACTTCCAAGTCTGTACATAGCTGGCCCCTAAATTTGTCGCTAAATGAGCATCCATGCATTGGAGAAGGCGAACGCGTACAGGCACTGGCATGCCGCATAACGGACACGAGGATGGGTGTCCTTGAACATTGGAGTGACGAGGCTATCGGCACATCATCCGTCTATTTCAGATGTGCATACATGGAGCAAAGAATGGACTCCTCACTCTACGACTTTGCCAAGCTCGAGTTGCATTACCTAGGTCCAGTAGGAGAAAAAGAAGAAAGCAGAACGACGGGCGTACCTTGCTGGTGCCCTCTGCTATGGCGGCGATCGCCATAAGACCTGCGTGTCGTAATCGCCAATCATAGTTTGCAAGCATAGACGGGATGTATTGGAAAGCGGGTGGGAGGACTTCCTTTCCCCCCAGGGCACATGCAACGCGATCGAGAGACTGTTCATAGACCTGCGGGTAACTCTCATCCTGAGACTCTTCAGACGGCTTCCCAAGAATCAATCTCAACATCCCGAAAGAGAAAGCGGAAAAAGACGCACGTCGGCTTCCAACCACACCTCCAGCCCTTCCTCGGGCAGCTCTCCCATGCCTTCCAGACAGGCACGTACGGTGGCCGGCGTCCATCCCTCTACGCGTTTCACCATTGATGGTTTTGCTTCACTGAGCGTGACCATGAGCTCTAACGCCGCCTTCCTGACTTGTTGCTTTTCTTCGTCCTCGGCAGCCTCGGCGTCCGCTTCGTCACTTTGCGGTACAGTATCGCCGGGCGGGAAAGCGAACGAGGCGCTCGATCCAGGAAATGGTGTTGCCACGGTCGGTGTGGGCCCTGAGTCGGCAGTGGGCATAATCAAGGCGCGCAAGAACGACAAGAGTGCGGGGAGGTGCGGCGCGAACAGCGTGGGGTGCGAAGAACAGAGGGGCGTCAACGAACCCAAGAATGTCTTGAGATGGACGTTTGGGAGGGAGGGAAGGGTGTCGAGCATTGGATAGAGGACTGATAGTGACTGTGCAAGCTGGTGTGCGTCCGAGGCCGTCAGATACGATACGCAAGCTCGTAGGGAGGCGAGCCGGACCTGCATACAATCAGCGCAATCAAAGGCAGAGAGAAAGAATGGATGTCATGGGACGTACGTCGAGGCTCTGAGCATCCTGCAAACCTCTCCGGAAGACGGAGAGCACTGCGTCGGTTTGTAGATCGATGACGAGGTTTGGACAGCCCGAAAAGACGCGGAATGCGCATTCACGAAAACCAGCGTCTGTTGTTTGGGTCATGTTGAACGTCTGCGCTTGCAAGGCGTGCCAAGGCCTGCCGCGACTCATCGCGTTGTTGGCAAGATCACATACAGTGTCGACGGACTTGCGGCGCACGGAGTCGGAGGGCTCATGGGAGAGGGAGTGAAGGAGGAGACGTTCGAGGGTATTCAATGCATGTGAGGAGAGCTGATCATATAGTGTCGATGTCTGGTCTTTATGCTGCTGTTGTGGTGCAGGACGAAAGAGGAGACGTCGAAGAAGCACGAGGGAGAAGGATCTCATCTGCGCTTGAAGTGAATAATAAGCGCTATGGTTTAGAGCGACTACACCACGGTTTGGGTACTTGCCACTTCGGTATCTGCTGCGATGGCAAACTGGGCCAATGCGAGTAAGTAGAGGTCGGGAGTCTGAGCAAGACGATCGTTGACCGCCTTCTCTGCACTGAACTATCTGTCAGAACAAGCGCGGTCATTCGAGCAGAGTGATACATGCTTTGAGCGGATATTGTTGTCACCAAGGACTAGATTGGCGAGTATCTGAGTGAGCTCAGTGGTGATTTCTTGCGGTACGACGGCTTCCATGATAAACGTTCGGAAATGTTGTCAGACAGCTCCGATTGGTGAGCAGGACTTGAACTGCGGACGAGAAGACGGATATGGCGGTTTAGTATTATCTCTGGTGATAACGTGGGACGGCAAGCTGGTAAAGTCGGTGAAGAGGGTCGGCTAATACAGCATCGACGGGCCGCCTGGCTCGCTTACAGATCCAAATGAGGAGCTGCTCCGTTGAACGGACACAACAAAGTCGAGATAAGCACATGCTCATTCAGAACGTTTCCAAATTGTACCCTACGAATCCGACAATTGAATGTGTCGTCGGCCAATAACTTTGTGGCGTTCACAGCATCTTCTCTTCCTGTGTATCATGCGCAGCAATCTGATTGGACTTGCGGATGCTCAGAATTGACGGTGGCCGGAAATGAGAATAAGACCAAGCAGGGGGTTCCTTATAACCGATCATCCCATCAGTTTCGCTCCAAGTATCAAGAGATGAGCCAGCTTTCTGGAATATACCTGACTTTATGGAGATGCTGACACGGAAATTGAACTGATCAGACTATCGCCCAAGACATATGATCAACCCCACGTGCACTGCTCGGTCGCAACGATCTGTCAGATCACGATTCCAAGTCGACCAACTGACGCACTGCGAGCCGCTTCGGTTGCGTACTTGTACCGTACTGATACCACGTCCTCCGCGGTGATCTCACGCATGAAACGAGCACCAAGAAAGAAGGAAGAAGAAAGCCATGCCAACGTACCTGCACCACCCGCAAATAATATTCCGTCGAAATGCGGCCGGATGCGCAAAAACAGTCACAAACGACCCTCACATCCAACAATCATGAGCGACACAGCACCACCCCTAGAGACCTACTTCACAGCGTTCGCCGTAGCTGGGTTCTCCTACAACCCCGCGTCCTCCGCCCACAAGAACTTTGCCCGTCTGTGCAAGACGTCCGGCTGGGTGGGTGGCTCGGCACAACGCTCAGACGCCCGTCGCGGCTTCCAGGACGCCCTCGTCCAGCAGTTCAACTTTCTTTACGGCATCAACGGCAAGGATCTCGCCGCATGGCAGAACCTCTGCAGGACCATCAGCATTGAGCCCGTCCCCGATAGCGTCAAAAAGTGTCGCCAGGTACGTGCCTCGTTGGATGCTTTTCGTCTTGTTGAAACTATGCCACAGTGCGTTTGGGACGCACATGTCAACATCGTCGATCTCATTGAAGCCCCGAGACTACGTCGCCCGGTACGGCAATTCCATACACTTGACGAACTCGCAGCATACACAAAGAAAAACGATCTGTTCGTCCCAAAAGAGAATGCATACCAAGGTGGATTGCTCCAGGAACTGTTGCGGGAGATCATCAACCCCTACTTTGGGAAGAAGCGCAATGGAAGTCAGAAAAGAAGTGCAAGGAGGGCTCGCAAACGGGCAGCAGCAGCAGCTTCAACCAAGTCCTAGTACAGTCATGCCATGTAGATGATACGCAGTTGCAACGCGAACTCGTCCGTGACCAACCATCCGAATCAGAACTCGAATGCCAGTAATAAAATTCATTGGCAAGACCGACTTGGTGAGGCCTTGCACGATAAGCAACATTGATTATTCTTGCATCGTCAGCATATAACGCATTCTGTTGCGTCTGGCTTTCCCAATCGTGCCTCGAGACGAACATGCAACGTGCCGTCATGCGTGATGAACGGGGTAGTGCTAGAAACGACGACTAAGCCATGCATACATCCATGAAAGATCCTCAAAACTTACGCATACAACAACTCGGCGCCAGAACCGTCATCCAGTGGAACGACGATAGCACTGGTAAAAGTACTGCTACTATTGTCCGTCCACTGCTCAACGCGTGGGGGACTCCAGTCTTTTTGACTCGAAAATGCGGCATCCAGCGCAGTGAGAAATGCATTTGAAGCGCGGTACGCGAGGCGATAAGCGCTCTTCAGACGTACCTCGATGCGTTGTGTGGCTTTGGCTTTGGACTTGGACTTGTTCGACGGTGGTGGCAGAGACTGTGTAGCAGATCTGTTGGGATCGTCCAATGGGGGTGATAACGATATCAGGTCGCTTGATTGAGACGCAGTCGAGGATGGCGCCGGCATGTCGATGACCAGTCTCGAGTCGACGAAGGTGGGTGGACTGTGCTCCAGCAAGCAAAGCGCCACTTGCCACATCCCTGCTCCCGTCTGTGTGGTGGACGGAGGGGAGAAGAACGTCAGAGACCATATCCGGCCTAGAAACAAGAAAGTGACTCGGGCCCAGCGGCACGCAAGGGGTAACCTACCTCGTGCGATAAACTCAACGCTGACTCGACCGGAAACCCGCATGCGTTTCTGCCAGAGGTTGAGCTGCATCTCTGCCACAAAAGTCCCTTCCCCGTCCATTTCACGTATTGATACTTCGTCTGTTGGCATAGAGCCGAGTACGAGCGCATCCGTCCCTTCGCAACATCAGTGGCAGCGAACACATAGTGTAATGGAATCACCTACCGGGACCTGTACTCAGCGGCGTCATTTCCTTCGTAAAAGGTTCACGTTGACATCTTAGCGATTGAAAGAGGGCTTGGTTTGAACTGGCTAAGCAGGCAAGGCGTATTTCCGATATGGTTGACTGTGAAAGCGGTGCCGCATGTGCAAGCAACGACGGCAGTATAGTATCGCGACGATTCAGGATCCCCCAATATATCGCAGAATGATGCTCGATGAACGGTTCTTGCAAAAGAGCTGAGAGATCTAGCCCGTACGTCCGACACGCATCGGCACAACTGTTGAGAAGATCGGACGACTCTACGTTGACGACGAGATCACGAATGAGGGCAAGGACGGTTTGCCGGACTTGTTTGGAGGTGCGTGAAGAGGTGAAAGACAGCATGGATAACCATGACGATGGATTGGACTGTGATATCCGGCCGGCGGGACGAGAGGTGCTGGCTCGAGGATCTCCAGCATTTGGTAAGCTCAGGTTGCTGGTAGAAAACGACTGTCGTGGCGACTTTGCATCGACGTTATCGATTTGTCTACCACCAGCTGCCGTGATGGACTCGTATGAGGGGGGTGCGTCCGAAATGTGGCTAGTCATGTTTGCATCGGATGGCTCCTTTAGCTCGTCTTCGTCGTGGTACTTGTCTAGAACAACCATTGGCTGCTGCGGCTCGAGATGAAACGGTATAGATAAATCGATAAATGGCAAGAGATAATTATGGCACCGCTAGATATGCTCATCAAGTCGAACTGCGGTGGCGATGATTATCGGACCCCTTTGAGAAAAGCGCAGCGCATTCATGACAAATACATACTCTAGGCTAGCAAATGACGCAGTCCTTGGACGATTCGAACCTTATAAATCTCGCCTCCAACCGCCCTCTCAATGTACCATCAGGAAATAGGTATTGCGAATGACTGTTGGTATCTTTGAGAAACAACTCGCGGAGGAGATGCAGTGGTGACTCACTCGTACAGCAATCGTGACGCGAGGCCGTCTCCAAGAGGAGATACGGCTGCATTCGTGTATCCCACACCATGATCCGACCATGTGCCGGGCGTCGTCGTTAGTTTCTGCGCATCTGCATTACATAAAGTTTTCAAGCACTGCAGGAATGTTCGTAAAATTCGGCTGCGCACCTGGAGGTTCACCCGATTTAACTTGACGGCTTAGTTTACGGTTGCCACATCCGAGGCGAATGGAAATTGAGGGCGGTCCTGCAGTGCTCGACCGTGGGGACAAGGGTCCTAGTGAGCCTCGCAGTGGATGAGTCGGGGGCGGAGGGTCAGACAAGGACGAGGAGGATATTCTATCTGTCCTAGGGGAAGCAGGAGCGTTACGTCCTCTAGACGATCGTAAGTGTACTCTGCCGTCATGACTGTGATCATATATCGAAGGTCGACTCTGGTACCCGTGGCGCGACAGCGGAAACGTCGTGGATCGTGCCTCCCAGAGTCTTGGCGTCTGCATCGAATCGGGGACAAACGGAAGGGGGACATCCACGACGAGCTGCGAATCAAAGAAGGTGGGTGGACTCGATTCAACAAGGCTGACCATGACATGCCATGTGTTTTTGCCTTGTTTCGATTTCCCAGATACTGCAGTTTTTGATCGGGGCTCAGCAGAAAAAAAGATAACGGACCACATCCTGCCTGTCCAAGCCATACAATTCAATACGAACGGAATAGTGTAGAAATATGCCTACCGGATGCAATGAATTCAATGCCAACTTGCCCAATCGCTTTTAATCGCTTTTGCCAAAGAGAAATATCGAAAGAAACGATAAACCCTTGTTCGTTCTCTTGCTGTACATATATTTCATCCGTACGGCGATTGCCCAGAAGCAGGTTATTAGAAGCTATCAGATGTGTTACCAAATGTCTTTGGGAAGGTCGGAAAGTAAATGAACATACCGGCCCACAAGCTCGGAACCTGAATGCCATCCGTTACATGAAATGGGGGATGGCACACCCGAAGAGCATGGAACAACGCCTGATTCGAGCTGACGAGACACGCACGTCGAATGTCCGATATAGCCTGGATAGTCAATGGTCGAGAATGGACCAACAAGGCCACGAGCAACTCCTGGCGGTAGTTGACGACAGCCCAATACGCCGGGGTGTGGTCCACGATAGACGTCTCCTGGAGTATGGTAGATAGGGAAAGCTTATGTTCGGCACACGTTTCCGCTAGGGAAGCGAATGTTTCATGGACATTTTTCTGTTCTCTCGTGCCTACACGAGACAGTGGAACGGCGAGGTCGCTCACGATCGATGAAACGGACTGGCGGACCCTTTTGGCAGAGAAGGACGATGCAAAGGGAAGGAGCGAAAGCCAAGAAGTGTTTTTGTGGGGACGCGGCCTTTGGGAATGCACAGGTCTGGCGTTCATTGAAGAGGATGGGGTATCGTCGAGTGAGGAAGGTGGTGGTGGCAATAATTTGTTGATATTCAAGACAGAAGGTTCCAAACTTGTGGAATCCGAGTGAGGCGGGGCCCTGCTGGGTCCTACGACTGGTCCGGGAAAGGCAGATGGACTTGAGGATTGATTCGCATCGTGACTGGCGGATTGATGAATGGACAATGCATCGTACGCAGGGGGTAGGTCCCCCATATTCTCGTCGAGGTTGTCATGGATAGGTTCGGCTCTTGATCCCTGGTCGAGCTCCTGCCCAGTCATTGACAGAAGAACTCCTTGTGAGAGGTTAGCTCGGGACTACGGGTCTCCGCGAATACTACATACATATATACAACCATCATGGAGCCAAGTTCGTGTTCGTTCATGTATTGTGCCTGCTGCGATTACGTTGATTTATGACAACCTCCCAACACTGCCAGAGTATTGCCATTCACTGGAGGGTACTGGTTTGAATCTAAAATTATAAAGGTTGTGGGTCAATGACCGCAGAAAAGTGAAGGTGCAGGGCATGCAGCAGTGTTTGACATTCTCGCCTCAACAGAGCCACGAACTCGAACAGTACAAGACTTCAAGCTTCAAGTCTCTAGATCTTGGTAGACCTTAGCTATTAGCTTGTGCAACACTGCCACATAACCGCGGAAAGAACACATCCGTGGCAATACCCGCTACGTTCACACGATGTTGTCGGCGTTGTGCAGTGCACGACCACATTGAAGCGCGTTAAGAATTTTCAGATTGGCAGTAACTCACTTCACCCATCAGGAAAATAACACATTACTTATATACACTTGGTCAATCTTTTATCCCCTTATATTGTCTCTTATTATGACTTTTTCAACAAGGAGAATAAGTTCAGACAATACAATCCCTCAACTTATTTTAC
>JBBPSB010000562.1:0-15422 GCA_038093375.1 Xerocomus brunneocitrinus
TGATCAAAGCGACAGCAATCAAATCTGTTGTTTCGATGATTCCACACATACTAGAGGGAGAAGAACATTGGTACATGTTCGAAAAGGTCGGGATGGATCTCGCAGACTTGGGTGGTTTTTTTGAGGCGGGAGATGAGGATCTTGAAATCAATGGTCAGGCAGGAGGTGAAGTAGGCAATAACGACATATGATTGAGTCTTTTGTACATGCCGAGCAATCTACATGCGAGCGTTCATGGTAATGGATGAAAAACATTATAATACAACAGTGTCCTGTGATCGCTAGTTGTCATCGTCGGTAGCTTCGTCTTCATTGTCGGAGAGTTCTCGGTTGTGAAACATCTCGTAAAACTCCTCGATAGTTGGGGCCATAGGGGGAAACGCCGGGGAGACACCCCAATCTGTGATAATTCGTGGCCCACAGAATCCTTCAGGCCAGTGAGATCGGTTGAGGAGGCGGACAGGCTCAGCATGATAGATCACAGTGGACTGTCTATAACCAACATAATTATTTGAATAATAGATATGATTTCAGGGATGGTAGACTCACCCAGGCGGATTGATGATATCAAAGATATTTTCTTCGGTTTCCTTGATAATGATCTCGCCAGTTTTACAGTCCCTTGATAAAATCATGTAATTAGTAGAGAACAATACGCATACACTTACATTTTCGCGTCGTCAATGACTAGGGTGGTGTCTGCATCGTTTATGACCTCAGACTTGAGTTTGGTCGGAAGGTTGGAGTTCTTGCTACACGGAGACTCGTTATTACCAGTTAGTTCATAAAAGGGTGCATACAACTCACATATCAGGATCAATCATATCGTCAGGTCTGATCTTTTCCTTTGTATCTCTAAGCCAGACGACAAGTCTCTGCGACATATTGCTGTGAGTCAAGTAGTAAAACATGAATGTATGAAAACTCACGAGAGGTTGATCCGCAGGGACCGGATCAATGTCGACAACATATTGATGCCAGTCCGTGGATATTCCTTCGACTCGGATCACTGCAACGTTCTTGACTACCTCGGGTATAATGTGCGTAGGGGTCGACATGATGATGGTGTCGTTTCAATCTTATCAGTTTCAGGCAGATCTCGGCGACGGATACAATGACTAAGCAAATCACAGAGGTCAGTCACGCTACTCTCCTTCCTTACGACCAGGACGCAATCATATCCACCCCCAATCCACTACCCGCTGGGACGTCTTTCCAGACGTTTTGGTGGGTGAATACCATGTTTTCAAAACATGCTCCTGCAGTCGGGCGCAGCTATTCCTCACAAGATTCCCAGAGCCTCAAATCGATCTTGGATGCAACCCTACAATCCTCCTATGGCTCACGCACGTCCTTTGAAGATATCACATTGCCTAGCGAAGACACGGATGGTTCACAACCACTTTCGATTACCAACAATGAGAGTGATCCTGTAAGTATATCAGATTTTTACGTTGCTTGATTCTATGTCTTTTCTACAGGACTCGCAACTCAGTCTTCCAACCGCCTCAGATCGCCGCTACTGTGAGCTTCTACCATTCAGAGTTGACCTCCTTTCTGGAGGCCCTCACGGAAGTGTAAGTACATCACTCAGGTGCATATATGCTATCTACTGACGCTGGCCTACAATAGGATAGCAATAATTCATCTTCGTCGGGCTCATTTGGATACCGTTCCCCTGACTCCAATGCGGCCCAGCTCTTACAAATGGAACTAGCCAATGCGAAACAATTGGTGGGGGAGTTGCGCAAGCGTGTATCGCAGCTTGAAAAGAATGAGGTCGGATTGAAAATTCACATACAAGTGCTAGAAGGAAAGCTAGAAACATCGAGGTCAGTAACCTTTGACTGATTTGGCTACAAGCTAACATCTATTCTAGGTCGATGTATGACTCGCTGCTCGAGCGCATCAATGGCTTGAGCGTCAATACAAAAATCAATGTGGTCCCAGGTTCCCATAGCTCCCGACCCACATTCCACGACCTTCTCTTAGAATTGCGCAAACGATGCTCGGATCTCCCCCCTTACCCTCGTCCGAAGGGAACAATTTACTGGACACGGGAGGAATGGCATCAAGAACATCAAAATGGCCGAGGCACTGTCAGTGTCTCACGCCGACCAAACGAATCCGCTACTGGTCAAGTCCGTCATGGCACTAGCAAGGGGTCGACCCCATTTATCATCGGTACAGACAGCTACATCGTGGACAGTGCGCGGCAAGGGCAGATGCGCGACTATATCCAATCACTATGGCAAACGCTTGCTTTCTTTGAGCTCGCACCTACGAGTTGGTCAAAGGCAACCTCCCTTGCAACGGAATTTGTTGTGCTCTCTATGCGCCTCGAATTTGAAGAGTTCCGGCTCTGTGACAAGGACTGGAAGGCTGACGCCTTCGCAACTAGGCATTACCCCAACTGGAAGGGTAACCCACACTCGGCAATCATCAAGAACGAGGTCAAACAAGAGGAGCTCGTCAGCTCCACTCAGAAAGCAGTCGAAACGATTCTCAACGGGCCGCTTCTGAAGCGCTCTCATACCAGTCCCACAAACACAGTATCTCCTCGAACACCCTCAGCTACCCATCGCTCTAAGAAGAGAAAAGACGACCACATGACCAGCGAGCCCTCTGCTGAAACTAGGACATCATACTCGTTCGATGAACAAGATCTACAATCCACCTTGATCGATGCACCAATAATTCGTGGACTCGAGTCAAGTTCCTTGGCCCCCACCAGTTCATTCCTTTCACGAGCCGCTTCGCCACTGAGAACTGCCAGAATTACTCCGTCTGATGAGAAGCCATCGCCCGGGCGAAATCGCATCAGCGTGAGTGCACTGTACTATATTATTCTTTGAAACTCGCTACTAATGTATCTGTAGATCATAAACCCACTTTCCCGATGGACCAAGGGACGCAACAGTCCAACAGATGCGTCTGCTCCTGCAAGCGCTGGATCGTCCACCACCGAACTCACTCAGCAACTTTCGAACACTCATGTCACCGATCCAAATGATATCACTGTCCCTTCAACGTTGGCCGGGAAGATGGTGTTATTCCAAAGAATGTCGAAGTCGTTCCAAGCCGTCGCCACTGCCTCCTCTGAGCCAAAGGCAAAAGGGAATTTGAGTGGACAACAACGTCAAACTGCCAAGTAAGTCACGTAGTATATTTCGACAATATGCCTACTGATTTGTTCTTACTTTCAGGGGGATTTGTCGTACGGAATATATGGAGCAGAACCCAGGGAAGACGAGCAGTCAATTCGAAGTCTACTGGAGGAAGCTATCCGAAGAGCAAAAGAAGATTTACACGGACAAGTTCCAAGCATCGAAGCCCAAGTCTCAGACCAAAGGGAAGGGAAAGGCGGTAAACGACACCCTCGACAATGAAGTTCTTGATACCAACAACGCTGCCGCCGACGAGTCCACAAACGAAACCAGTGGCACTGTTTGAAAACTGAGCGGACTCGCTGCTCGTCTCCGGATGCTCCTTTTCTGCGCGTATACGTACCTGTGCTCTCGCGTGCTCTCTTTTTGCTATCGTTGTAGTACTGTCGCCCGAATGGCTGTCGTCGTGTACCAGAATGAATATTTTTTTGTCCGACGACTACAAGGTTTTACAAGGCCCGACAGTACAAGGTTCTACATGCACGCTATCTCGCATACAAGAGTCTACAAAGGGCTCATTTTGCATACATCGTCCTACAGGAATGCTGTCGATCGGGACAATGATCTACAAAGGTTTGTAAGTGTTTGTATTTCCTTGTTGTAGGTTTTGACTGGGAGTCATCCCCAATAGGCTAAGCTTACTCGTCTTCTTATCATCCGCACTCTAACTGGGACAATTGACCTCATTGGGTAGTGCTTATCGGACCCTTTTCCCAAGCTTGAGATGAAAAAAGTTTTTTTTTTCCTGTCCTCAATGCCAGGAGTCACTATTCACCTCTTTGTTTTCTAGATCACAGCTAATACCATGACTTTCAGAACCACTCATCACCTTGACTAGCTATCTCGGACACACCGAGAAAATCAGATGGTATATGGTATCGCCCGCCATGATCCGTAGTGTTGTCGATTGAATGCCCTAGATCATAACGTCAAGAAACGCACAGAAGAGTGCGTGCATGCGACCTGGCGTCTAGCTCCAAATCCCATGCTGCCTCTTTAGTATTGGGTCGCCGAGCAACCCAATACAGTCGACCAATATGGTCAGTCTTTCTCAACATCAAGGGAGCATCTTCTCCCTAGCTGCAGGGTTCCTGTGCAAGGCCCCACCGTTCTACATAATCGGACAAAGTAAGATAAAGCAGATGATTACTACAGTGCTAACCTGGGGCCTGGGCCCTCCCATGACGACAAGTCCTTGCAATGCTGCGGCATGCCTGACCTCAGTATGCAAAGAAAAAATCAACCAGACGCTTCCGATCTTCAATCACTCGGGTTGTCCCCTACGTCGTCGACAGGCTTGAAATGTATGATGCATTACGCTGTGGTAGCCTTGGGTCAGTTGCACGCGCTGATACTACTATCTTCATCCTGTTGACGGGCAATCAAAACCGTTTCCATTAGTGATCGTATATTGAATTGCCCAACCCTGAGCTCAGCAGTTCATCGAAAGACAAAGTTGCGCTTGCACCAAGTCCTTACTCCAGCATTGTACATATTTGTTCCGTCGTTACTCCTCGACCGATGCAGTATTACCCCACCAACACTGGATATGACTCGTGTTCTGTACGTTTCTGCACTTTTCACGTCTTTCAGCGGGCTGTTTTACGTCGCAACAGTCAGGTATCTGAAGGCGGAAAGAGCACAAATATACGGATGCATTCGCGGTCTCACTTGAGTCTTGAGTAATGACACCTCTTGACCAATTGCAATCAAGACCCTGGACAAAAACTGTGCTGGACCCTGAATGCCGTGGTTACTACTTACCCCAGCCTAATCAACTGAATTGCTTTCGTCAACGGTCAGTATAAATTCGACGAAGATTTCCATGCTGCTCGCACAAGTCACGTTTGCCAGTTTCTTTATAGGATGCCCGCAATCTCTGGTGGAACGCTGTTTCTAAACTCGATCTATGTAGGGATAAACCTGGAGGATATTCTATATGGTACGTTTGGTGACTTGTTCAGTTGCACATATTTTCGGGTTCACTTGCCTACTCGCTTGTAGGTGTCGAGCTAGTGCTGTATTTTCAGACCATGCACGCCCTGCTCAACCACAAAGGAAGGCGCAGAGGGTCAGACGTCTTTTATGCGATCTTCAGCACGGTCATGCTGCTGATAGTCACATGGTGGATGTCTGCGCAGGCGATATTTGGACAACAAATGTGGTTGCTGGACGCAATTTTTCCGGGTGGTCCGGATGCGTTCTGGAAAGCGAACATTACTAATTGGTACATGGATGTGGCGTCGTCGTCAGTTGTCGTGCTTCAGCTCATGACGGATGCCTTGATGGTAAGATCACAAGCACGCTCGAGACGGTTGGCGTTTACCCTTTTTGTGGTTCAGATCTACCGCTGCAGGGCGGTGTGGAATAGCTATCGCATCGTCATCATTCCCTTGATTCTGTGGTCAATGTCATTCGGTGCGCGCTACTTGCTCTCTAGTGCGCGCTCAGCATACTGACGAGACCCAGTTCTGGGAATTCTGGTGATCTGGAGTTCGACCGCCTCGGGAGGCTTCTATTTCCGCCAGGACGTCGTTCTGCTCGGATTGGTGTACTTTAGCATCTCGGTGTTCCTGACGGCGACGATGACGTGCACAATCTGTCTTCGTATCTTCTGGCACGCCCGGACGGTGCGGGAACACCTCGCGCGCGAGTACGCCTCGCCCTACATTGCGGTCACTGCGCTGATGGTCGAATCCGTCCTTCCCTACTCGCTTTCCGGAGTCGCATATCTGGTGTCGCTCGGGCTCGGGAGTCAGACGATGGGTGTGTTTGGATACGTGTATACGTTGATGATGGTGCGTCGTTCTCGACATGAACTTTCAGTCGATGACGTGAGTGGGTTTGGTAGTGTGTATCGCCCCAGATGCTGATCTTGCGGGTGGCGACGGGAAGGGCGTGGACAAAGGATACGGGCGTGAGGCAACCACACTCGACGCTCATGTTTTCTCCCCCACAGGATACGGTCATGATAGAGACGGTGCCGAAAGGCCCCGAGAGCCAAGGGTGGAGTCGGAGCAGTGATGGCAACGTGGTTTAAGATAATGAGACTGACTGCACCTGATGTAGGGATCCTCTGACTGACTTCCTAGTGGGAGAGTAGTATCCTCCCAGTGATTTAATATCCAGCGCGGAGGCGCACATAGAAGATGTACCATGATGTGTACAATTTGCGATTCACCAACAATTTTAATAGGACCTTGCAGGGGTCTGAATATCTTGAATCGAGTCGGGGAGTCAGGGACCCGACTGTAGTGGCCAATATTCCCTAACGAGCTGCGCGTCGTGTGCTGTACAAGACGAAACCGTACAGTGTCACCGAGCGCCCTTGGCCGTCACCGAACCGATGCATTCCAGGTTTTACCGACTCTTTCTCCACCTGAACAATTCTCGATCAAAAATGTCACGATGAGCGACCCAATGCCATCTCATTCCTTATCCGCCTCGCCCTTGGCCCGCGCCGCGCCGCGAGCTCCTCCCGCCAGTGCAGCACCGCGTGCGTGTGCATCTTGACAAGCCAGCCACGGCCTGAATAGCATTGCAAGACCGTGCCTACCATCCCGATGCAGAATCGCAGCACGAGAACGTGCAGCATCTCGGGAGCCGTCTCGATGAGCACCGTCATGGAGTGGAGGATATCTACGTCGGAGATGGACCGTGGAAGGACTCTTCAATGGCGTTGCCTCGACATCAAGCAGCCCCGTCACTGTTGTGGGATGAAGAAGCTGTGGGAGCTGGCATGGCTGCAAAGGACACAGCAGAAAGCATGAGGGAGGAGAGGATCACTTGCACTGCAGGAAACGACACTCTCCTTTATAACCACAAGGGAACTACAGGGTCTTCTGAGCCCGCGCTAGCAAAGTCGAGATGAGGGCCCCCAGAAAGCATCGTAGAGTTCTGAAAGTATCTCTGCGCGAGTTGCGGGCCAGAGCTGTCTTACCCAGTTGGCGCTGTATTTTGTGCCCACTTTACACACAGAGGCACGAGTGAACAAAGTACTTACAAGCAGAGGACGAAAAGTATGTACTACCGAGTGCCTGGTATATGGAATTGCCCCGGATGGGGTGCGATGATCCGTGGTGTTGTCGATTGAATGCCCTAGATCATAACGTCAGTCTAAACGCATGGCAGTTAAAGAGAGTGCGTGCATGCAACGTGGCGTCTAGCTCCAAATCCCATGGCGTCGCCGAGCAACCCAAGGCAGTCGACCAATATGGTCAGTCTTCCTCAACATCAAGGGAGCATCTTCTCCCTAGCTGCAGGGTTCCTGGGCAAGGCCCCGTTCTAATCGGACAAAGTAAGACAAAGCAGATGATTACTACAGTCCTTGCAACGCTGCGGCATGCCTGACCTCAGTATGCAAGGAAAAAATCAACCAGACGCTTCCGATTTTCAATCACTCGTTTTGTCCCCTACGTCGTCGACAAGCTTGAAATGTATGATGCAGCCTTGGGTCAGTTGCACGCGCTGATATTACCATCTTCATCCTGTTGACGGACAATCAAAAGTGTTTCCATTAGTGATCGTATATTGAATTGCCCAACCCTGAGCTCAGCAGTTTAACTTCATCCAAAGACAAAGTTGCGCCGCGCTTGCGCCAAGTCCTTACTGCAGCATTGTACATATTTGTTCCGTCGTCACTCTTCGGCCGATGTGCATACCCCACCAACACGTGGATATGACCCATGTTCTGTACGTTTCTGCACTTTTCACATCTTTCAGCGGGCTGTTTTACTACGTCGCAACAGTCAGGTATCTGGCGGTGGAAAGAGTAGAAGTATATGGATGCAAAGTTCGGTCTAACTCGAGTGATGCACACCTCTTTGGCCAATTGTAATCAAGACCCTGGACAAAAAATGTGCTGGACCCTGAATGCCGTGGTTACTACATACCCCAACCTATTCAATTGAATTGCTTTCGTCAACGGTGAAGTATAAAGTCGACGAAGATTTCCATGCTGCTCGCACAAGTCACGTTTGCCAGCTTCTTTAGAGGATGCCCGCAATATCCGGCGGAACACTGTTTCAAAACTCGGTCTATGTAGGGATAAACCTGGAAGATATTCTGTATGGTACGTTTGGCGACTTGTTCAGTTGCACATGTTTTCGGGTTCACTTGCCTACTTGCTTGTAGGTGTCGAGCTAGTACTGTATTTTCAGACCATGCACGCCCTGCTCAACCACAAAGGAAAGCGCAGAGGGTCGGACGTCTTTTATGCGATCTTCAGCACGGTCATGCTGCTGATAGTCACATGGTGGATGTCTGCGCAGGCGATATTTGGACAACACATGTGGTTGCTGGACGCAAATTTCCCGGGTGGTCCGAACGCGTTCTGGGCAGCGAACATCAATGTTTGGTACATGGACGTGGCGACGTCGTCGCTTGTCGTGCTTCAGCTCATGACGGATGCCTTGATGGTAAGATCACAAGCACACTCGAGACAGTCGGCGCTTACCCTCTTTGTGGTTCAAGATCTACCGCTGCTGGGCAGTGTGGAATAGCTATCGCATCGTCATCGTACCCTTGATTCTGTGGTCAATAACACTCGGTGCGGGCTACTTGTTTTCTAGCGCACGCTCAGCATACTGACAAGATCCAGTTCTGGGAATTCTGGTGATCTGGAGTTCGACCGCCTCGGGAGGCTTCTATTTCCGCCAGGACGTCGTTCTGCTCGGATGTACGTACTTTACCATCTCGGTGTCCCTGACGGTGATGGCGACGTGCATGATCTGTCTTCGTGTCATGTGGCATGCCCGGACGGTGCGGAAACACCTCTCGCGCGAGTACGCCTCACCCTACATTGCGAGCGCTGCGTTGATGGTCGAATCCGTCTTTCCCTGCTCGCTTTGCGGCATCGCATGGGTGGTATCGCTCGGGGTCGGGAGTCAGACGATGGGTGTGTTTGCATACGTGTATACGTTGATGATGGTGCGTCATTCTGGATACGAATTTTCGGTCGATGACGTTTGGTAGTGTGTATCACCCCAGATGCTGATCTTGCGGGTGGCGACGGGAAGGGCGTGGACAAAGGATACGGGCGTGAGGCAACCACACTCGACGCTCATATTTTCTCCCCCACAGGATACGGTCATGTTAGAGACCGTGTTGAAAGATTCCGAGAGCCAGGGGTGGAGTCGGAACAGTGATGACAACGTGGTTTAATTTTTTTTTTCCTCCCAGTGATTTAAAACCCGAGTAATACCCAGCGCGGAGGTATACATAGAATACTTGCATATCAACCTGCATATAGTGTAAAACAGTTACGACTCTGTAGCATGATGTAGTACAATTTGCGATTCACCAACAATTTTAATAGGACCTTGCAGGGGTCTGACAGTCTGATCTAATGAGAAAACAAGGTGGAAGAACATGAGTAATGTCTTGAATCGAGTTGCCGACCGGGGAAATTTGAGTCAGGGACCCGGCTGTAGTAGCCAATATTCCTCAACGAGCTGCGCGTCGTGCACTGTACAAGACGAAACCGTACAGCGCCCTTGCCGTGATCATGTTTTCCGGTCAATCACCGCGAGCCGATGCACCCTGGGTTCAGGAAGTTTGGCTTCATACCCGGCGTTTTCTTTGTCAGTCGCAAAAGGAGAAACGAGTGCGTGATGGGTGCTTGTAGACCCAGTCCCAGCAGGTGCTCACTGAGCCTGCTCCGACTCCCTGAGTCACTGGCGCTGCCATTTATCCATTATCCACCTCGCCCTTGCCTCGTCTGCCCCGCGCTCTGCCAGCTCCTCCCGCCATCGCGCAGCGCGCCGACAGCGGGGTTGTTGTTGGGCCAGCGCAGCACCGACGCGGCGCGTCCGCGTGCGCCTGCCACGGCCTGAATAGCATTGCAAGACCGTGTCTTGGATCATCCCGATGACAGTCACAACACGACAACGTGCTGCAGGGCCATCTCTGGAACCGTCTCGACGAGCGGTCACGAAGGCGCAGAGGATACGAGTGAGAAAAGGTCCTGACGCTCGGCTGCATCTGGCGAGCAGTCGACTCGAGGCGTAACCGATTGTACGACCTATATTGGAGTCCCTGAGTTCTCGGCACGGAGTACGTGGAAGTATGTACCTTGGTGTTACTTCGGCATCAAGCAGCCCCTGGCGCGGAAGCAACGGCTGCAAAGGACACAGTGGAAAGCATGAGGGAGGATGCACTGGAAACAATTCTCCTTTATAACCACAAGCATCATCGAGTTCTCAACGTAGCTCTGCGCGGGTTGCGGGCCAGAGCCGACGCAACTGTCTTACCCAGAGTTGGTGCTGTATTTTGTGCCCATTTTACACAGGCGCGAGTGAACAAAGGACAAGCCGAGAACGAAAAAGTATGTTCTACCGAGCCGCCTTGCGAGCCCTTCTTTTCCGCCCAATCACCGAACCGACGATCTTTCCAGGTTTCACCGACTCTTCCTTGACCCGCACCGTCTCGTCAGGTTTCGTCTGCTCAGACACCCTGCGTTTCTTTGTCGGTGGCTCTTCCGCACTCTGAGGAGACTTGCCCGCCTGGGACTGCCACACGTCAAGCATCGAACCAAAAAAAAGTAGCACGCGACGCACCCGTTTCTCCCCTTGCACCGTTCTGCGCCGCACCACCTGCACATTCTCAATCGAAAACTCCACGATAAGCGCCCCCCGCGCAGCCCTCACAGGCGCCGCCATCTCGTCCCGCATCCGCTTCACCCTCGTCTCCTCCGCCCCCTGTTTCACGCGCTCCGTAAGCTCCTCCCGCCACCACGTATCGCACAGCGCGCCGACCCCGGGATTGTTGTTAGCCCAGCGCAGCACGCGCAGCGCGTCCGCGTGCGTGTGCATCTCGATAAAGCCGTATCCGCGGCTCCGGCCTTTGCCCGTGATGGCGTCGACGCGGTCCGTCTGGCGCACGATCTTGGCCTGTTGGACGCCCGCCCTGGCCCCGCGTTTCTTGGACGTGTCTGGCTCCTCTTTGACGGCTGCCGCCGTGCCGTGGTCGTCGACTGGGCGGGCGAGTTCGTCGGGCGTGAGGTCTTCTCGCGCGCCCTGCTTGACCTCTGCCTTGAATGTGCGCACGCTGTGCATCGCGAGGCGCTTGAGCACGCGCTCGGTCACGAAGAGCGGTATCTGACGTATGCTGAGCCGCGTTTTGGACACGTATAGCGAGGGATTGCTACGGAGCATCGCGCGGCGGGCGTTGAACGAATTCGTGCGCTTCTCGAGCTCGGCCGGAGAGATCGTCGCTGCGGCGGGGCTGTTGGGGAGGATCACTACGATCGTATCGTTGCGTCAGCGTGGGTTGGAAACGCGTAGGGACAACGTACCGCCTTCCCGCAACAGGTAGAGATTCCGTTTATCGGCCTTTTCGCGACTCTTTTCGCCGTCTTCTTTCAGCTTCGTGGCTTCTTCGCGCGTGACTGCGCGGACGACGTCGAGCGTCCGGCCATGTAGGACCAGATTTTTAGCTACGCTGGCTGATGGGTCAGGGGTGAGGAGAGAAGGGAGGGAAAACGGGTTCTTGGGAAGCTGTGGCGTGTTAAGGAGATCCGTATTCAATTCTACGGAATGCGTACTTACTTGGGTCTGGGTGCCCATGGTCTCCTCCCGCAAAATTTCGCTTTGTCGGATGGCCTTGTCCGCGTCTTCCTTGTTCCAAAAGCAGGCAAATCCGGTTCCCTTTGGACGTTCGGTCTCATGATCGATGGTGAGGCGGACATATCGTAATGGGCCAAATGCCCGGAATCTACATCATGAGTGACTTGAACCACATCCACAGGAAAGGAAAAACGTACAACGTTCGTATCTCGTCCTCCGTAGCAGTGAATGGGACATTGCGAATGAAGAGCGTGTTCCCTGTATCGGTATGGGGCAATTGGGGTTTTTTGGGTGAATCGTCGTCGCTGTCATGCTCAAGGGACTCGTCCACGTCCTCGCCGTTATCATCGCGGTCCTCCTCTTCATCTTCTGAATCCTCTTCATGGAAGCCTAGCTGTTCATGTTCGCTGTCAGATCCACTATCCCCACTGGCACTCGCTTCACTCTCTGCGTCATCCATTTCCACGTCGTCTTCAACCGCTGCTTCTACAAGCTTCTCTTTTTCCTGTTCCCATCTCTCCTTGCTAAGTGCCCAGTCCACTGCAATCACCCGTTCCTTGCTCCCGCTTCCGACGTCTTCGGGCTCCTCTATCGTCTCGCCATCCTCCGTTTTGACGTCTTGACGTTTCTTTTCCTCCCGTCGCTGCTTCTTTCGTTTTTGCTTATCGGACACTATACCATCGGCCATCCCAGCCACGACTTTCATGCCGTTGCACTTTTCGAGCGCGGATTCGGCATCCTTTTTGCTCAGCATCCAAACGAACGCAAATCCTTTTGAGCGCGCTGTTGTGGCTTTTGTCTCCGAATCATCGTCGGTCTTGAGGTCGGCTAATGGGATGTGGATCGAGTGGATGGGACCGTACGGGAGAAATATGGCGCGTAGATCTTGTTCGGTGATGTCAAAGGGAAGGTTACGAACGATGAGGCGACTCGCTCGGCTGGGCGTGACTGAGGTTTCTGCAGGCAGTGAGATCGAGTGACCCATGAACAAACAAATAAGATATACTTTTGATGGTAGTTTTGGCGATATTGTCGAGTCGCTTTTTGAGCGTGACAGAGAGCAGGCTGCCTTTGAAAACGTGGGCGTGGAGTTTATCGACGGCGACTTGCGCGAGGGAAGATGAGGAGAATAATACATGGGCTGAGCACGGGCTGTGAGTGTCCAGAAAGAATCAAGAGAAAGTGAGGCTTGCCTGTTGACGGATCCTCGCCTGCACTCGTCTTTGCTGGCCAGTCGACGTTCTGTGCACCCTCGAACTTGCGGAGCTTTTTCCACAACGTCTTTTGGTTGATTGAAGACGGCAATCCAGAGACGATGACTGTCCGGATAGCAAGTGGATCCTTGGTCTTTTGCGCTGGTAGACTCGGAGTCTCCCTTTCTTTTTTCACGCTCTCTGATCTGGGTGTCTTGTTTTTCGGCTGATAACAGTGAGGGTAAAGAAAGAAGAGATGGTATAAACGTACTTTACTCTCTGCCCATTGGACTCGCAAGTTCCTCCCGTTGATGGAGATGCCATTGGCATTGATGGACTCGAACGCGGCCTGAGCGTCTTCCTTGATTGAAAATGCGACGTATCCAACGCCCTTTGAGACGCTGGATCCATGGTCGAGGACGACGAATGCGGAGCGTACGGGTGCGAGGTCTGAAAATGCTGTCTTGAGATCTGTGGAAGTTGCGTTGTAGGGTAGATTTGATACGAAGAGGGTAGACATATTATGTGGCTGTGTTATCACTCTGACTATGATTCCAGTCACCCTCCTCCTTGAACATGTTCAAGTCGCTCTTTCTCCTCGCCATCACCGCCCTCGTCACCGTCACCACCGCCGCACCCAACGCTCTCGAAGCTCAGAATGCGCAAAGAAGGGGCGGTATATGATGTGCTGCACCGAGGACAATGTGAGTCGATATGGCCTTGATACGCTCTCTGGTACTGATGGTTTGACTAGTGTGAAGAGATGTCTGCTGATGAGACTGTGATGCGTTCGGATACCTCTGTACTAGTACTAGTAGTATTACAAGTGAGCTCGGATGTTTCCGAAGTGAGTTGGGTAGACTCGGAACGTGTCCCTTTTCGCTGCATACCATGCACCGAGCCATTCCCATCGCCAGAGCAAGCACTGTAAGTACCACCAGCACCCAATCATTCCCCGCTCATCTTGACAATAGCGACGTCTGGCAAGTACCACCGCGGCCGGGGCTGGGATTCCACCCAAGAAAGCCAACAACGTCGTACAAAAGCTGCTCTTTTACTCCGTCACCGCGACTGGCACGTTTTACGTTGGCAGCACCTTTGTCTCGTACCAAAACCATCAGTACCGCGACCTCTTCACCAAACACGCCCCCCTCGCCAACTTCCTCGTCGAGTACGGCGAACAGCACCATTGGGATGACATCACCGTGCAACAGGTCGTCGTCGCTTCCGTCGACACTGCCAGCGCAGCATACGAGTTTGTGCGCCGACAGCTCAGCAATGTGACGCAGAGTGGGGACAAGGCGCAGGACAAGGACGTTGCACGCGAGAGCAAAAAAACGCCCCTCAGCGAGGCCAAGTCGCGCGTCAAATCCACCGCGGGGACCCTCAAGACCACCGTGGACAAGACCAAGGAACAGCTCTCCCCAGAGGCGACTGCTCAAGCCATGGCACTCGCAAAACACAAGGCGGCGCAGCTTGCGGACGAGGTCGACGATCTCATCAAAAAAGCAGAGGAGGCGTTGGCCAAGCCTGTAGAACCCCTCCCAGAACCAGAACCAGAACCCGTACAAGTGTTTGTTGTCTCAGAGAAACCAGAAGATGCGAATGTCTATGTGGCTCCCCTTCCCATCGGTTTCGAACCACCACCCGGCTTTTCTAGACCCAAACCCCCTTCAAAATCTGCATCCAATGGCAAAGCTGAACCCCTTCCTCTGATTGCCCCAGCCGTCTCAGATGTCGCCGTCTCCGAGCCCGTCATTTCGCATCTCGCAGGCACCATCGACGACCTTGCGTCCTATCTAAACGCGAACCCGACCGCAGCCGGAAAAGCCAAGGGCATCCTCGACAATGCCAGGGCTGACCTCACCGAGCTCGCCACGCGCTTTGACAAGATCAGAGAGGACGAGAAGCACGACCTCGAAGCCAAGCTTGACGACCAGGCCCGCGAGTACAGTACCAAGCTGCTCGAGCTCGAGCTCGAGTCGCAGGACAAGCTTACGCTGCAGCGGGAAGACTATGAAAAGTACGTTGCGGAAGAAAAAATGAAGCTCGTCGAGGCGTACCGCGCCCGGCTCGACCATGAGCTCAAGGCCCAGACGGAGCTCATGAACGATCGGTGAGCGTGGCCTGTCCTGCCTCGGTCTCGCGTTGACTTTAGTCTAGGTTGCGAGAGGCGATCGTGGCCCAGGGTATTGAGCTCCAGCGCCGTTGGATACGCGAGGTCAAAGTCAAAGTCGAGGAGGAGCGCGGCGGGCGGCTGGCGCGTCTCGATGAGCTCGCAACGGGGCTGAAACGCCTTGAGCGGCTCGCGCTCGACAACTCGACGTACCTCGACGAGAACATCCGCGTACACGGCATGTGGACGGCGCTGCGCGCGATGCAGTCCGCGATCAACGCGCCCGAGCGACGGCCCTTTCGCGAGGAGCTGCGCGTGCTGAGGCACGTTGTGGTCGAGGACGACGCGGTCGTGTCGGCTGCGCTCGCGTCGCTCGAGGGGA